>PVJS01003298.1:49195-76824 GCA_004027185.1 Glis glis
TCTGACTGCACGTGGAGAGTCAGAGGAACCAGTAGCTGGTCGAATGGTCTAAGAGCTGGAGTCTTAGGATCGGAGCAACCACTAATTCAGTCCCAGTCCAAGACGTGAAGATCAGGAAGCTTCTTCGGAGAAACGATGGTGAAGTTTCAGTTCCAAGAGCAGGAGGCCGAGAAGATCAATGAGCTCTTCGGAGAAAGGCGAAGCCAGCGGCCGACGATCTCAGGCAAGAGCAGATGCGTTTTTCCTCGGAAAGAGTCACGCACTCTCTACGCGGCTTCTCCCTCTTTATCTAAGTCCGCACCTATCAGAATCCTGCTGCCTACATTCAGGGCAGGGCTTTCTCTTTAATCTGCTGTTACACACCCAAAATCACATAATCTTGGGTGTGTCATGATCATGTCAAGTTGACAAGTTAGATTAACTACCACAGAGTCTAACATCCAAAACAGAACACAGACAATTTCTTGAATGTACACACATGAGAGGAAAGGAAGAGAAAATGAGAAAATTAACAAAAAATACAAAGTAACCTTACAAATTGCTTAATTGGGAGTAAAATTTCTTTGTTGGAATAGAGTTGCTTTCCCTTGTGGCTTTGAATGTTTCCTTGCATGTTTTTTGTTTTGTTTTCTTGATTTAAGACTTGCTTAGAAAAGATGTGAAGGTTGTTCAGAAGCTCTTGTTCAAGCCTGCTGGGAGGAGACTCTACTAGGCTAGGGATTGGAGTTGTGGTCCAGGACACCTACCCAACATTCATTAGGGTCCTAGGCTCAATCCTCTGTATTGCAAAAGAGCAAAAGAAAAAAAAGAAAAGAAAAGGAAGGAGAGAAGGGAGGAGATAGGAAAGAGGGAGAAAGCTTGCAAAATGGATGGAAAAAAACCCTTCTAATATACAAGTACAGAGCAGCAGCAAAAAACAACAAAAATACAGAAAAGGTGAAGAGAAAAAAAAATATATATATATAGATAGATAGATAGATAACAACAATAAAAAAGAAAAAAATTATTGCACTTGGCCTCTGCCACCCTCCTGGATTCTGCGTGGATACTTTCAGCTGTTTAAAGTCCACTTATTACACTACATTCTAGGGCACAATCCAAGTGTTCTCACTTGCTCAGTAACATATAGCAATGACATCAGTTTGCAGCCCCAATTCTTGTTCTCCTGCAGTGAGTGAGTCCCTGGCCAGGTGTTTCTGTCTGCACAGGTGCCAAGTGCTGGGGGCCTATCCCAATGCAAGTGTGGGGATACATGCTCTACACTGAGCCTGGCCCAGTGTCTCTCTGCCTACATGGGCACTGAGTGCCTCTGGGGCTCGTCCCAATGCAAATGTGGAATTACACATACTCCACTGACCCTGGCCCTGTGGCTCTCTCTGCCTGCGTGGGCACTGAGTGCCTCTGGGGCCCATCCCAATGCAAGTGTTGGGCTTTGCATTCTCCATAGAACCCTGTCCCTATGTCTCTCTTTGCTTGTGTGGGTGGCACTGAGTGCTGCTGGGGCCAGTCCCAATGCAAGCCTGTACTCTGCATTCTCCACAGACCCTGTCCTTGTTTCTTTCTCTGTCTGTGCAGGTGCCAAGTGCCACTGGGGCCAGTCCAAATGCAAGCGTGGGGCTGCATTCTCTACCGAGGAGGCTGGGTTGATCTGTAGCTTTCGGACCTGCTGTATTCCTCAGTTTTGTGTGCGGTATGCAGCCACAGTCTGCTTGTGTCCTCACCCCCTCCTTTTTTTGTGAGGGGGCTCTTTTCAGTTACCCTGTGAGGGTGCTGTACTCACCTCTGTTGCCCAGCATGCCACAGGTAGGGGGTTGTAATGGACTAGGAAGTAGATGTGGTCGTCCTTCTCTGTCCTGTCATCCTGTGGCTGTCATAGGACTGGTGATCTTGATGTCTGTGAAGTAGGTCTCAGGTTTCTGATTATAAGAATTTTTGGTTCTTCCAAAGGTTCCTGCTGGTCCACTGACCCGGTCCTCTGGCCCCGTCTGCAGACCCGCTCTGCGGCTATTGTTCCCGCATCTCTGTTGGTTGCCCTCCCCCTCCCCCTTTTTCAGTCTGGGTGTTAAAAGGTGGACATGCAGATATCATTGAGTTTCATTGTCTTTAATTCTCATCTCCAGTGAGGGTAGTATGGGATGTGGAATGATGCTCAGTTTGGAGCCCTGAAACGAGTTAGAGACAGACTCCTCTAGGGAGTCCTTACTCCATCTCCATCTTGGATCCTCTCTAGCTGACAAGGACACTGAAGCCCAGATGCTCTCTTCAGAAAGTTCTGGATTCAACTTTCAACAATGTCACAAACAACAGCCAAAAGAAGATGACGCCTTTATTTTTGGTTGAAACAGGGTTTCACTAGGTTACTGAGGGCCTAAGTTGCTGAGGCTGGCCTCAAACCTTAGATTCTACTGTCTCAGCGTCTCAAGTACTGGGATTATAAGCATGCCCCACTATGCCCAGCTTTTTATTTACATTTTAAAGATTCTAAGCCTGACATTTCTTTAAAAATAATTTATTTTGTCTTATAATACCACTTTTTGGTCTAGCACATACTTAAAGTTAGTGAGGTACATATTGGTTACATGCCTCCTCTTTGCTCTTTCTGACAGATACCCAGATTCTATACCACCAGCTGAATGGCAAAAGCCCTTTACTCAATCCCCTTTGTTTTAAATTTCCAGCTAACAAACTTTTATTGCCTTAAATCCCCTGCCCAGCTTTCTGCCCCCACATCATAAAAGAAAAGAGAGAGAAAATGAAGAAAAAGAAGAAGGAGCAGATGGAGGAGGAGAAAAAGGAGGAGGAGAAGGAAATGGAGGAGGAGGAAGAGGAGTAGCAACAGTAGCAGCAGCAGCAGCAACAGCAAGTAAGGAAGATTTAAAAGCCCTGAAAGAATAGATTGATGCCACAGAGTCATGGGTTTGAACACTTGCGTAGAAACCAAATTACCAACTGACCTTGATCTAATCATTCAATTATTTATTCATCAAATATTTAAATTCAGATATCCATATGCCTGTGGCTATATCAGAAGACAGGGATATAAAGGATAACCTTGCAATCACACTTTCTGGTGCCTGAAGCTTATAATATATTCTTATCATGTCAACTCTGTGGAAAAAAAAGGATAATTACAATGTCTACATGTGTTACAACTTATGTTTTTAATCTTTTCTCATAATCCTGGTTCATTGATAAGAATTTTACCTTTACTATGCCATATATAATAACATATGTAATAGGAAATACATATGTTATTCCTATTTTATAAGATAAAAACTTGAATTGTAAAATGCTTAATAAATTCACCAAAGTTCAGCACTGTGATACAAGCTGGAGTCACTTTGGGTCCTGCCAGTCCTCAGCCAATTCTGATGTTTCCAAACTTCATCTTTAGCACTAGGCTTCCTTTGCTCAGCCTTTTATTGTGACTTTCTGTGCATGGTCGCCCTTTCCCCATCTACTAAGTGAAAGTTCCTCAATTGTCACTTCTTTCCACTCAAATTTATTTGCTTTCTAGAGTCTGATAGTGAATGTTTGGGTGCAAATATAGATTTGAAGCTAAAATTGATTGAGTTAATATACAACTGCTTATTATGTGGAGGTTGCCTCGCAAGTCTCATGCTTTATGTTATTATTATTTCTCACAAGGACTTTATGAAGCAGGTAATAGCTTCATTTTTTTTTGTCAAGAGTAAATGGAGACCCTGAATGGTTGGCTATGCTGCCGACTCATTTATAATCAGAATGTTAGCATTTCTTTCCATATCTTAAAGTATGAAGTATTAATTTTATAATCAAAATTATGTATGATAAGCCTTCATGCCATTATTACTGATATGTTCATTAATTAAGGAATGCCAGCTATCAATGATCATAGAACAACATTTTTTAGGGTGGTGCCACTTTATAGTCTCCTTGAAACAGTGAGTATAAAGTTGCTATTTATAGGCATGTGTCACAGTAGAATAAATAAAACTCTTATTTATTCCATCTTCTATTCTAAATTTCATTATTAGGTTTTTAAGAGGAACTGACATTATCTTACAAAATGGTGCATTTCTTAGATAATATATTCATGATATTTCTGGTAAATAATATATTGGAAAATTAAGCTATATCTACTCCAAATGTGACATAAGTAACTACCTTATTAGGCTGCATTTGTTTCTGTTTTAGTGATAATGATGACATGGGTCTGAGAAAATAAAACATTGCCATGTAGGAAGAGTACATGTTGAGTTATAGCTATACCTTCTTGAATGTGTAGCTATGTGAGAGAAGAAATCATATTATATGTTTACTCTTAGACTCATTCTCAGCAGCAAACTATAAATCACAAAATGCCTGGCATTAGAAAGAGAATTGCACATAATCATTATTAAGTATTTGCCACAAAACACATTTCTGTTTCTCCTTTCCAATAATGTCTTTTTCTACCTTTCTATTTTACCAAAACCAAGGTATCAACAGCCTTCCCAACACATTTCAGATAATAAAGAAAATTGCTACATTTCCTGTACCAAGCAATATTTTACTTTTCTTAGTTTTATTTTCAGTGTTATAGGAAAAGTTCATTGTCTAGCTCTTCACTCTTGGTGTTAATGTTAAACTTGCTTCTTCTTTTTTAACTGAATGCTCAGAATGTGCCAGACAAGGCACAAATGCTATTATTTAAGAGCTACTTTCTAGGAAGGCAGCAAATGAACCCTATTTTGTCTAAGTTATGGTATTTAAGTTTCCAAGGACATATTGTTCATTAATATTTTATCCCTACAGTTAAGGCCACATAAATTACTCCATTTACTCATTCATTTTGCAATCATGACAGAGTAGAGAAGACACACAAGTAAAATGCAAGCAATAAATACTTGAATGGGAGCAGATGTTGGAGAATGGAAAGAAGGAAAATACTATAACTCTGGTAATGAGGCTTCGTGATATTATTCTTGATCTATGAGAAGATATTAGCCATGAAAAGGACAGTCAAAGGTGATATCAGGCAGAGGAGAGAGCATGCATATCAGCAATATGCCTTAACAAATGTGAAGCCCCAGGAGAAGGCCTTTGGGTGAGTCTGAATATGCACATGTGGAAGGTACTGCTCAGGGAAGAAGCATTTGGGTTCACCCATTACATTTCATTTTGAAGGTCAGTGAGAATATATTAGATTTTTTAAATGCAATCAATCAAATAGATGATATACCACACTCATTTCAGACAATTTAAAGAATTATTGATCTTGAAACAGAAGAGGCAAGAGAATGCCTACCTAGTAGTAGGGAAAAGAACCTAAATTTACACCCTGAGCCTAGAGAGTTAGTGGCATTTTCTTCCATAATACTTCCATGTCCAAATTTGGGTAATTATATCACATTATTGATCTTGCTGTATCATATTGGATTTTATTTAGAAATTATAAGCACCAATAGTGATATAGGTAAATAAAATTATTAGATTATTAATAAGTTATTGTTACTATTATTATCATTTATTCTTTCTTCTTTTATTTTTCTTCTTTTTGAAGTGCTGTGGATCAAACCCAGTATCTTGTACATGCTAGGCAAGGGCACTTGCCTACCACGAAGACCCCCCCAGCCCAGGAAATTATTATAAGGACTTGACTTTACAAAATTGTGGGGACTAGTGAAGAAATATATAAAATATGATACTTGTACATAAGGTGATAAGTCCATAGCTTTCATATTATGAGTCAGCATCACTGACATTTAATAAAACATGGGTGGAACAGGAGAAAGTGAGGATCAATGGGACCTGTGCTAGTATCTCACTGCCTCCAACCTTGATGACATTGGTGAACTAGACAAGAAGCTAGTGCTGTTTCCCACAGAACTACAGATGTACCTTGCCCAATACTTGGAGAAGATAAAGAAGGAAATCTAGCAGGAGCTAGAGCAGTTCTAGGCCTGATTTAAGCCATGCACTAAGATGAAATAGCAGAGCAGTGATAGTGGCTGATTCTACAGCACCATAATGTCGGACACTTAATTTGCACCTTCCAAATTCTTTGCTATTTTGTTTATGGTCAACCTAACTTAGGAATTAACCAGGAAATACTGGACCATTTAGTTTTAACTTAGTAAGAACTGATCACAGTGATCAATTAGAATCTGCCCTTGTCAGCCGGGAATTCATACACAATTCCTATAACCATATTTAACTTCCTAAGAGAGACATTAACAAAAACATGCTTCTGTTTCACTTGAAACAACTATCACCTTGTACAACTGAAGATACATCCTCCCTTTTCCCTAAAGGGAAAACAAGGGCCCAAATACCATTTTGTCCATCTTTGAGTGATACGTTTTCTCTTCTAGATATGCAACTCCCCCCTTTAATATCTTATAAATTACACACTGAGGTGTAAGTTCAACCATTATTAATGCATCTTATATGGTAGGATAATAAGAGAGTGAATAAAGACAAAAAGAATCAGTTATTACGTAAACAAATATATTCATATCAAAAAAAGAAGTAATGCACCAAGATAGCCTCCATTTTTTAATTTTTTTCCATGGGAAAATAGCTAGTTTTGATACCTTTAATCTTCATTCCACACTCCCTTTTTTGTCAGCAGGTAAGTTGGTAGGCCATGATGGCCTTAGTGGTAGAGTGACCCAAATATTTATTTCTATAGGATCTATACTGGTCCTTTGTCGTCATTGTTTTTAATATATGTCCACAAATTCTTTGAAAGTTCTCACTTACAGGGGTGGATGTGGTGTTTAATTTCTTGCAAGTGTGGTCTGGACTTAATGACTCACTTCTAATGAATAGAATATTGTACAATTGAATACATGAAACTTCCATGATTAGCTTATAAAAGACTATGGCTTCCCATTTCTAAGGTCCATTCTCTATAATTTAATCTCTCCCTATGGGGGAATTTACATTATTATTAGACTTTGGAGAGGTCCACCTGCTGAGAAAAATCTCTTCTCCAAACCCACATTAAGGAGCTTGGAAGCCGATACTCTAATGCTCATCTGCAGAGACTGCTGTCTAAACCAAAATATACTACTTCATAAAAGAGCCAAAAAAAGAACCTCCCTGCCAAGCTACTTCCTGAATCTTGACCTCCAGAAGGTGGGTTAATAAATGTTTATTGTTTTAAGCTATAAAACTTTGGAATAGATATGACTAATACCAAATTTTGTAACTGAAAGTGGGGTACTGCCATACCTATAAGTTAAAATGTGAAAATGGTTTTCCTACAATAATCTTGTTTGGCTTGGCTTCAAGCTTTGTTTAGGAGAGTTGAAGACAGGTTGTATTCTCTAGGGCATTATCTTTACTCCAGAAGCTTTTCAGATTATCTCAGATACAAGACAGGGTTGTTACTACTATATTAAGAAGATCTTCTATTCTAGGAAGAATTGAATTGCAACATCCCTCATAATGTTTTAAAAATTATTCTTTTCTAATCTTGAAAATCCTCCAGGGTCTTTGTAGTATCTTTGTTCCCCTTACGACTGTAGTAACTACTACTTGACAAACTTTATATGGCATCGACTGAATGTGTATAACTTGTACTCTGCCACAAAGTTGAGAAAACTCCCATACAGTTCTCAATGCCTGTCTCCTTTCAGCTTCTTATTCTCTAAGGCCCTCTCCCACAGATGCCAGCACTTTTGTTGTCTTAATACCAGATCACAGCCTCTGTGAACTGAAAGACTGTTGTGCACTGCACAAAGGCTTTTTGTATATATTTTTATGTGCTTGTATTGGTGCATTATAGTCTCACATCACGGTGGACATCAATTTGACAGTAACAGACATGCACACATCTTTTGGTGTCCCCCCTCACCACCCCCCTCCCCGCAGTACAGAGTACTGAACTTGACATTGATATATTCTCATATGTACACATGGTCTTTTTCGCATGCACGTTTCACATTGAATGTTATGCTTTGAATGTTTTTGACCCTTCCAAAATGTGTGTTTAAACTTAATACTCAAAGCAACAGTATAGGGAGGTTTCCTCTGGTAGGAGATTGGATCATGAGGGCTCATGAATGGGATTAAATACCTTAAAAAGAGGTTTGAAGGAGGGAGCTCAGTATGGACTTCTACCTTCTGCCCTCCCACCTTCGCTTTGTGACTATACAGTGCTCCCTCTGTAGGACACAGCAGACGGGGTGCCTTTGTGGAAGCAGCGAGTGACCTCTCCAGAGCATCAGACCTGCCTGTGTCCTCACAACTGTGAGAACTGAAGTTTTATTATTCATAACTTACCCAAACTGTGATATTTCATTATAGCTGTGCAAATGGACTAGACACTATTTGTTCAAGAACAGAGAGGTTAATAGGTAAGTATTCTTAGGATTATGCCATGAGTTTCCTTTCTTTCATTGTTTTGTGCAACCTGATTTTCATAGTGTGAAAAATAGTTGCTTATATATTTCTGTCCAATATTATTTCTATTCATAGGGAGAGTGATGGTCTGGTACTGATTAGCCCACTATGGTTAGAATAAATATATATTTTTGAAGTTTCATAAGAGTCCAGGTAAGTTCCATATGGTTATAATTGGCCCTTATTTTTGTACTGTTTTTCTTCCTCTTCCTAAGATGTAATTTTTTTTTTTTTGTGGTACCAGGGATTGAACCCAGGGGCATTCTATTTCCGCGCTACACCCCCGGCCCTATTTTTTATACTTTATTTTGAAACCGGGTCTCACGAAGTTGCAGAGGGCCTCACTAAGTAGAGAGAGAGAGAGAGAGAGAGAGAGAGAGAGAGAGAGAGACATGGAGAGAGAGACATGGAGAGAGAGAGAGAGAGAGAGAGAGAGAGAGAGAACTGAGGTTGGCCGTGAACCTGGATCCTCCGGTCTCCGCCTCCCAAAGTACTGGGATTACAAGCGTGTGCCACCACGCCCGTCCCTAAGATGTAATTTTAAGGTGGTTTGTCCTATAGGCTAGACTAGACTGATTGCATGTGCTGTGATGTGGTTTATATATTCCTCTGTCCACTATATCAGGAGTTGGACCTTGGGGCTTGATTAGATTTAAAGCCAGTAATTTAGCTATGATACTATTTCATGGGCAGTGTTTTGCTATCCATCTGCAGGTGTGTGATATCAGAAAAGAGCTGTCTCTCTTTCCTGATATTACTAGGTTTTGATGCTCTATGTCTAGATCCATTAGCAGCTGCACAGTGATGCCATCACTTTTATTACACCTTTTAAGGTTTCAACAAAAGATATATAATCTGATCTACTATTTTGTTTCTCATTACTATAACTTGTGTAGGAAAAACAGAATAAATGCTTCAATCTTTCCCTTTATTTGCCAGTTCTTCAAAATAATGAGTTTGCTCACAATATGCAACTATTTCTCAACATTATTTCTGAGCAGCATCATACTTTTCTGTGTCACAATTATCCAGAGAGCTCTCTTAGGATGTTGCCATTGCTTTTTGAGCTAGGTCATTAGAATAAAGGGTAAATATCTCTGCTCCGTATATTCACTGAATCTCACTCTATGCTTTAAATGTTTTGATATCAAGGGGAAAGTAGTAGGCCTCAAATTAACCTCTTCTCACTTTCTCTGTTGTACTCCCTCTCTTTTCAGCATCCCGATCTTCATCCTCACTTCCATCTCTGTTTTCACCTATATTATTGCATGGAGAAGAACCCTTCCTGCTGGCTATAAGCTTTGCTAAATCATATAACCCTGCTAATTTTAAAGTTGTAAATTCAAGCCGGGCGTGATGGCACACGCTTGTAATCCCAGTACTTTGAGAGGCGGAGACCGGAGGATCCGGGTTCGCGGCCAGCCTCAGCTTGCGCACGCGCACATGCGCTCTCTCTTTCTCTCTCTCTCTCTCCCTGTCTCTCTCTCTCTCTCTCTCTCTACTTAGTGAGGCCCTCCGCAACTTTGTGAGACCCAGTCTCAAAATAAAGTATAAAAAATAGGGCTGGGGGCATAGCGCGGAGGTAGAACGCCCCTGCGTTCAATCCCCCGTACTGCAAAAAAAAAAAAAAGTTGTAAGTTCAAGACTATCAGATCTAGTTTTTATATTAAAATGGGAATTTGGGCAATTTAGAAAATCCATTTTTTTCCAACAAAGGTTGGATTTTGAGATTATGGCTTTGCTATGATTTCAAGATAAATCAACTCCAAATTACAAAGAAAGCATGCCTCTTTATGAATTCAATGGTTGGAATGATATGGAGCAAAATGATTGATAAGGCATGAAAATATAAGATGTTTTTTAAATATATGCCCAAGTATGAACATATGCTGAAATAAGATCCCCATTATATATGCCTGAATTTTCTGCAAATTGGTACCATCAAGTGGATTTCGATGATATCTGTGTGGTGGCATGGAAGCAGGAGCCCTGTAAGGACAAGGAGATTCAGGCTGTAATTGTGGTTTGTTTATATCTATGCCCAGTGCCTAGTATGATGTACATAGTTTTATTTAAGGTAAAGCATTAATGCATAGTGCCTCATTTATTTTGCTCTGATGCAATTTCCATATTTGAAGAGAAGATTTTTGTAACAAATGAGCTCTCTGATCCACTGAGATTCAATGGCTCCATAAATGCAAGACCAGAAGATTGTGACTTTAATTTTGAGAGTTCTAATATACATTTCATTTTCTGAACTTCTAATTTTAAATTTATATTGAGCCTTTTTTAAAATTTTGTCCTTAATCACAGCATGAGACAATTTCATTTCTTTAATTCTAACTTGCATACTTTTTTAAATGTAAAGAACTGGGAGGTATTGTGACTATGTACTTTGTTTATTTTATTGAAAACCTTTCAAGCACTATGGTAATTTATTTGCTGATGTAAATTTTATTTCACAAATTTTATTTTCCTCATAGAACAGCGTATCAAAAGTCTTCCTAATCAAGGAAGCAATAGAAAAACTGTTATATATCTGTGATTGAAGTGTTTTTGACCATCTTCTATCAATAGGAATATGACAATTTTCTTAATCTAAATTCCTTTTATGCCTTTTTCCAAATATACTAATTTACTAAACTTTCTTCCTTATACTTTTCTGGATTTGACCATTACTTCTATTTATTTTTTCTTCAAGATATTTTTCCTTTATTGCTCTATTTTCATTTTTGTTTTATTGCTACTTAAATACATATAATACTTGAAAGCTTTTGTTTTTAAAATTTTTCAGTGTGTTACCATCACATAAACCTTGATATTGATTTGAATAATTTTACCGAGAATCCCATAACAATATAGAACCTCATCTTACTTTTAAAAGTTTACTAATACATAACTAGGCATGGTGGTATATGCCTGTAATCCCAGTATTTGGGAAGCTGAGACAGGAGGATCACATATTTAAGGCCAGAGCATGGTAACTTAGTGAGACTCTATTTCAAAATAAAAGATAAGAATGACTGTGGGTTTATTTCAGTGATAGAATTCTCCTGTGTTTAGTCCCTACTACCACAACAATAAATAAATAAATAAATTAATTAATAATACAGAACAAATAATAAAGAAATGTTTTGAGATATCGATAAGAATTTTTAATTATAATTAGATAAATGGCATCTTAAATATTCCCCTTGAAATAAAGAAACACAGAGACAAATGAAGAGACATTAAGTGAATAAATAATGGGCTCTGAAGTCAAGGCATAGATCAAGAAATAATTATGGAGAATCATTGAAGCCTTAATGTCTCATGTCAGCAACAGCAATATGCAAAGTGCAATAAAAACAACAAAAAACTGCAGCCATGACTGTGGTGATGAGAAAGGAACTCCTATGGGAAAGGTTTAGAGCATCTCCCAGAAAGGTCCCGGGTTGGATGCACGGTGCTTAATGCAGGTAGGTTCTCTGGTAGGGCAGGCATGACTGGAGAAGGTGGCCACTGAGAAGCATGGCCTTGAGGACTCGTCTGTCCCTGGCCCCTTCCTGTCTGTTTCTCTGCTTCCTAGCTGTCATGAGCTGAGCAGTTTTCCTCTTCCACATCCTACTTCCACAATTCTTCTGCTTTGGAGCCAGCTGATCAGGGACTGAAAGTCAGATACCGTGAGCCAAATAAACCTTTCCTCCTCTAACTTGCTCTTGTCAGGTATTTTGTATCACAGTGATGAAAACCTAACACAGGAGTAAAGAATGTATGGGACAATTAGCTGGCTTTTCACTAAATAGTCCTTCAAATTGGGCCAAAATAAACAACTAAATGTGGTAATGAATCCTCTCCTTTGACCTTAAAAATATTTCTTTAACTCAAAGGATATGATTTTATAGCTATACATTTCAAATTTTGAATACAGGATGAATATTCTCAATCTGCTATTAAATTCATATCTTTTCCATGATATTCAGAGAACACCTGTTGCTCCTAAAGATGAATATTACCACATTTATCTGCTCTCTAACCTCCTGAATTACTGTCTAAATAGAGGAGAAAATGATTAGGGCATGAGTTAATGAATAATTTTTGCTTTCATAAATCCACTATTGATGTCAAATTTTTACAGTGTTTGAAGTATTGCACTATTGCTAAATAGTTTATTCTTAACACACAAGAAATATGACCAATATTTCTAATATGTATAAAATGTATTTTTAATAGAAAGCCAATGTTTCTCTATGAATCTTAAATAACATATATTAGGTGGCAATAATCCTTCTGGATGCTATGAGCATAGGTTCTCAGGATTCCTTGTGCATGATAAACACCAATTTTGTTTTCTATCTTATACAAATAATGATCAGGAAAGTCAAGTTTGTAAACAAATGTAGATGTTATACCTGTGAGAAGGACTTCAATTTATGGTAATAATTATATATGGCTTTGAAAAATTAAGGTGATGCACATATGAAGTATCAGCCTCTCAGAGAGGAATTAATTAGTATATACATTGCAAGACCATGAGATACTTGAATAATCTCATCTGTGAAGTAGCACCTTTTGCCACTGCACTTTGATGAGAAGCCATTTTTCTTTACTGTAACTGTACACATACTTTAGACTTAAATGTCCTTTGCATGTGACGATTCAGCTTGGGTGAAGATGCTAACCTATTTTCCTTTCCAGGAATGTCTGCATGGATGGGGGAGAGCCCTGAAGACCCACTGAGTCACCGTGTGCATAATTATAATGAGAAGGTCTGGAGCTGTAAATTCCCTACCAATGATGAGCAGAGCACTGATGGCTAGACTGCAAGCTGACAGGAGGGATATGACTTGGAGAAACAGAAATCAAACCCCAAATTATTAAGAATATATTCCAGTGCTTTGCAAAATTAAAAAAATTCCCCACCTGCAGCATTACAAGTATTACATTCTGTATGTAATCAGTAGTAAGATTATTTTATGATAGTTTAATTACATTATGATTGTATTATGAAAATACTACGTATTTTGGTTTTCAATATAAAACACTATATTAAAATATCAAACCTGTTATTTCAAATTATACTGCTCCTAATTTGGATACTTTGCCTCATCTTTTTCACTTGAAGACTTGGTATGCAAATATTTACTCATTTTTTGCTTTTTTGCTTTGCTGTCTTACAATGCACACACTAATACACATATAAATCAAACATAGCCACATTCATATACACATGTTAATCATGTCATTTTCTATCTCAATAGCATGCATAATTAGTGTCAAATATTGAGGGCTGATGATACCCTTGATTAATAAATAGTACAATTTGCTTATTTTGTTATTTTTATAAAATAAAATAGAGTCAATACATAAATTATTAGTGTTGTGTCTGATCAAAAAGGTTATGCATAATAGTTAAAATAGTTGTTGATTAAATAATAGTTGACTAATAAATATGAGAGTGAGAATGGTAATGCAGTGGGAAACCAGGTTGTATTTTTAGTTATTCTTTGAAAAAGAGGTCCAGATGTTACTTTGGAATCATTTACTCTAACTCCCTAGTTAGTATGAGCCCATTGGAATCACATTGGGCAATCTCCTTTAAAGGGCTAAATCATCTAGAAAAAACAAAAAAATAAAAAATAAAGGGCTAAATCAACTTTTAATTCCTCAAGAAACCTGAATTCCTCTGAAACCTGAGCTTTAAGATTAGCTTCATTTAGGAGGATTACAGATGACTTCATAGCCAAGAAAGGAAATCCAAATGGGCACCCTTGTCCAGTCCCCTAGGGTGGAAAGGGAGAAAGGAATGATTAGGATGGGTGATATTAGAATTTGCTTTCCTAACAATAATACTGTTGCATAGAATAGGGTATTCTCCAAAGGAAAAATAACCCAAACTATCTTTAATTGTATGCTGCTTCTCTGAAAGTTCATTTTGAAACAACAATCTAACCCCTCGTTGGTAAACTAGAGAGGACTTTTGTCCAAAGTGTGTTTCTGATTTGTCTCACACAAGTTAGCTAGCCAATACCTGTCAAATAAACTTAAATACTACAGGAAGCAAGGAAGGCAGTAAGGAAGGCAGGGATACAGAGAGGAAAAGATATTTGGGACTTGATTTTACTGCAGTTAAATGGTGCTATGTTTAGATACCTGGAGATCAACTTGCGAATTGGTATGGAAAGGTGATAAAATATGTTTCCTAAGACAAAAGTTTTGTGCCATGGAAACAGGAAATTTTGACCTTAACTATGATCACTTCACAAATCTACTATTATTAGAAAATGAGGGATAAGACCATCAGGAAATCAGGTCATGTATAGAACTTTCAATATGCAAAAGGAATCTTTCTTTCATAGATTCAACTTTTCAATCTACATATTAATTTAGTGGTAAGTCTCATTGTTTAATAAAATAGGAAATATTTTATTTTTATGATGTATTTATAGCAATCCATTGATTTTCTAAAAATTGTAAGTTTTATTATTAAACAAAGAAATACAGTTATTTTTGGTAATATTGTTTTATGTAAAAGGAAAATATATCCTAGGGATTTTTTTCACTTATATTGGAAAAACCATAATTAATAAACAGATAACACTTTTAAATAGACTGATTCACAAGGGAACCATTAAAAGAATATCATGATATGTATTGTATTCTCCTAACACATAAAAGTATCCTTCAGTATGAAGTTAAGCCTTTTAATAGGGTTAGATCAATAAAAATCAAACTAATAATTAGGAATTTGGAAATCAGTGCTTGAACTGCTATCTTGAATGTGACTTTTTAAAATTTCTTGTGTGCTTTGGAAAAACCATTAATAGTACAGTATGTCTGAGCCTAAATATATTATAATATCAGTTTTTTAACCTTTATGAACATGATTAGCACAAATAATCCATCATTAGCAGCAAATTTCAGAAGTAAAACTGATGTCTTCATATGAATATATTGCTATTAGCTCATTTTTTACTTGCTAAGAGACATAGAATGTTTAATTAAAAATCAACCTTACTCAGGCATAGCTGCATTTCTGTCAGACAAAAAGCTGGTGAAAAGATTTGGCAGCTGCATAAATAAGATATACTCAAGGAGTTATGCTTTCTTTTTTTCTGTCATATACAAACTCCTTCAAGAAATATGTATATCTCTTTTTTATTAGTGTATAAAAGCAAAAAAACTTTCTCTTAGTAAATCCCCAGTCACATAGATTGGTATTTTATTTTACTACCTTAATAAAATCCTATGGATTTGTTTTAAAGGACATCACATTATGGATTTTTCTTTGAGAAAATGCATGAGTGAGCTTTAGTTAAACAAAGAATTATGCCTCTTCATTTCAAATGAATTTAGTTTAAATATTGTAATTTGAAATACAAGTCTAGTCAGATTTTAATTAGCTTATAGGTCCTGGGATGTTCTTCTCAGCAGCTCTGAGTGCTTTGAGTCTCCACTTTCAGACACACTCAGTATTAATTTTAGTATGATAAGCAAACTTGTCTTTCATAAATTTTAAAGTCAAGAAATAAGATCTGTGTTGAATCTAGCCATTTTATCTTAACTCTTTATTACTGGAGTATTTTAAGATGATGTAAAAGTTCAGAATGTTCCAACATCACGTCTGACAAAATTCCAAAGTAAAAGAGAATTAGAACAAAGAATTCCTAAGACATCAGTTTCTTGGTAACACATCTCTTTACCCAAGGAAGGACATATGGTATACTACAAAGTCATCATAGTAGTGAAGGATACTATATTAGCTACAATATTAATTATGTAGTCTACAAATAACTAATTATACTTATTGAACATCCTTTATATGGTAAAGGTAAGTACTGGCAGGACTTATCTTTACCTGTACTTTCTTCTTAAACACACAGATCAACCTATGGTTTTGTATATTTTACATTAAGGAAAATGATGCTCACATTCTTATGTAATGCACTTAAACATACTTCAGCTAGAAAGTGACACTGTAAGAATTTTGATATGGGCCTATCTATACCTGGAGTTAAACAATTTATCCTCCTAACCATATTACTAAATTAAATTTATTCTGGCAAAGTGACATAATAATAAATTTAATAAACAATAATACTTAAGGATACTTAGTAAATATTATATATTTGCCAGATACTATTCTAATGATTCATAGTAATTTATATATAGATTCTATTATCCTACCATTTTTTTTTTTTGCGGAACTGGGAATTGAACCCAGGGGCATTCTACATCCAAGCTACACCCCCAGCCCTATTTTTTATTCTTTTTTTAGGAACAGGGTCTCACTAAGTTGCAGGGAACCTCACTAAGTAGCTGAGGTTGGCCATGAACCTGTGATCTTCCTGTCTCAGCCTCTCTAGTAATGTGGAATTACAAGCATGTGCCACCATGCCTGACCTACCAACTATTATTAATTTAATTTGTAAAATTTGTCATCAAATACACATCTCTGATATATGCTTAGCAGAAATATATATATATATATATTCACCTCTCTCCTCTCTCTCTCCCTGTCTCACACACACACATAAAAAGTTAGACTCAAAAAATATATGCTACTCCTATTTTTCTGAAATATAAAAATAGGTAAAACTAATTTATGCTGCTAAAAGTCAAGAGTTTTACAAAATAATTAAGAACTAATAGCAATTATTTTAATACTAATCCAAAAATGAAGAGGGAATTCTTCTGAATTAATTCTATATCCTTCATGATAAGAACACTGAAGAAATTGCATAGAAAATAATGTACCTGAACATAATAAAGTCTGTATATATTAAGCCAACAGATAACATCATACTGAAGGGGGAAAGCTAAACACATTCTAAGATCTGAAATAAGAAAAAAAGGGCAGCTTTCACCACTTTTCTTCAACACAGTTCTGAAAGTCCTAGCCAGAGCAATCAAGCAAGAAAAAAGTAAAGGACATTCAAATTGGAAAAAAAACAGAAGCCAAGTTGTCCCTACTTGCAGATGACATGATCTTATATACAGAAAACTTTAGATTCCACAAAAAGGTTATTAAAACTAATAAAGTTGGAAAAGTTGTAGATACCAAATTGACATACAAAAATTAGTAGTGTTGCTATATACCAATAGTTAATTTTCTGAAATATATATGAAGAAAGCAATCCCATTTACAAAAGCTACAAAAATAAATAAAACACCTAGCAATAAATTTAACCAAAGAGGTGAAAGATCTCTACAATGGAAACTCTAAAACATTGATGAAATGAACTAACAGGCATCCCCCCAAATGGAAAGACCCCCATATTTATGGATACGAAGAATCAGTATTGGCAAAATGTCTATACTACTCAAGGCAACCTACAGATTCAGCACAATCCCTATCAAAACACCAATGACCGTCTTCACAGAAATTGAAAACAAAATCCTAAAATTTGTATTGAACCACAAAAATCTCCAAATGGCCAAAACAATATTGAGCAAAAAGAACCAAGTAGTAGGTGTTACACTACCTAAATTCAAAATATACTAAAAAGCTATAGCAATAAAAACAACTTGATATTTTTATAAAAACACATACAAAAATTGATAGAACTGAATACAGACCCTAGAAGTAAACCCACAGATCTGCAGCCAATTAATTTTTTACTAAAGTGCTAAGAACATGTATTAGAGAAAGGATAGTCTTTTAAGTAAATGCAATACATGGTGCCAGTGAAATTGGACATCAACATGCAGAAGAATAAAATGATCCCTATCTCTCATCAGTTATAAAATCAACTCAAAATGGATCAAAGACTGAAATATAAGACCTAAAAATATGAAACTACTAGAAGACAATATAGGTAAAATATTTTAGAACATTGGAATGGGCAAGGGTATTTTTGACATTCCCTCAAAGCAAAAAGAGACAAATAGGATTACATCAAACTTAAAAGCTTCTGCATAGTAAAAGAAGCACAAAACTGAGTGAAGATACAACCATGGAAAAGGAGAAATATTTACAAACTATGTATCGGACAAGGGTTAACATGCAGATGTAGAGGGAACTAAAAAACATCAATAGCAAAATTAAAACAAAAGAAAATGAGCCAAATAAAATAAGGGCAATAGTTTTAATTACAATTTTTCAAAAGACCTCAATAAGGTATTATATCATATTAATAAGAATGGCTATAGGCCTCGGCGTCACCTCGGCATCACCTCGGTGGCCCCCACACCAAGTACCAGACCTCGGCGTTCCTGCGTGTCACCTCGGCAACCTCTGCACCTGCCCCAGGCCTCGGTGTCCTCCTTCGTCACCCCGGTGGCCTCTGGGCCCGCTCCAGAACTCAGCGTCACCTTGGCAGCCTCTGCACTTGCCCCAGGTCTTGGCATCACCTCGGCGGCCTCTGCGCCCGCCCCAGGACTCAGTGTCATCTCGGTGGCCTCTGCACCAGGTACCAGACCTTGGCATCCCCGCGCATCACCCCAGCAGCCTCTGTGCCCGCCCTGGGCCTCGGAGTCACCCCGGCAGCCTTGATCCAGGTACCAGACCTCGGTGTCCCCCCCGTATCACCCCAGTGGCCTCTGCGCCGCCCCGGGCTTCATCGTCCCCCCGGGTAACCCCGGAGGCGTCTGCGCCCGCCCCAGGCCTCGGCGTCCCCCCCGCATCACTGGGCCCTCCATGCCCGGCTTCAGACCCCAGCGACCTCTGCGCATCCCAGGTGGCCATCCGTGCCCTGCCTTGGATTCCGGTGCAGCCACCTGAGACCCAGAGCCTGCACCTCTCTCCCCCACGCGGGATCCTCTGTGCCGCACTTCAGAGCCCAGATATCCTCCAGCGCCGCCACCTAAGACCTGCATGACTCTCCAGGCTGTCTCTGAGTCAGGGCACACACCGGCACTGCCACCTGAGATCTAGGAGCACACGCTCCCCCCTGGGACCCATGCATGATACTCTGTGCCGCGTCTCAGAGCCTGTGCACCCCTAGGCACTGCTATTCGATACCCGGAGCCCGCATCTCCCACGGCCCATTCAAAATCCTCAGCACAGCGCATCAGAGCCCAGGCACCCTCTGGCTACATTGCTCCAGACCCAGAGCACATGTGCATCCCTAGGGGCCTGAGCGACCCTCAGCACCCATGCCTCAGAAACAGGGCACCTTCCGGCACTGGCACCCACGCCTCAGTGACTGCACCCAACACCACACCTTGAAGAGCTCCTCATATGCCAACACCCAAGTTCCAGACCCTGCATACCCCTCCACATACAATACCACACCCCAGCAAACCAGATAAGAGGAATCCACAGCCTGCAGCATACTGACACAATGGGGACTACAGGAACCATCAAGAGGTCTCGTACACAGAAAGGAAGATAATGTGGAGGCAACGGAAACACAAAATGGAAAACACTGAAAATACAAGAATGAGGAACAGTGAGGAAACAAGAAAAACCCACAATGCATCAGCAAGTGAGATCACTGACTCTGAGCTGCATGAAATGCAAGATGGAGAATTCCAAATTTTGATCTTCAGAATGATGAAAGACCTCAAAGAAAGAGTAGAGGAGATGAAGGAGGAAGTTGAGGCTCTAAGGAAGAATCAGAAAGAAGCTCTGAACGAAATGAAGGAGTCAATAAACGAATTAAAGACTGCAATAGAAACCAACACTAGTAGGCTCGACCATAGGGAAAATAGGGTGTCACTCCTGGAAGACAGCTCATTCAAAACTGAGAACACAGTCAATGATATACAGAAGATATTACAACAACACACCCTGGCCATTAAAGAAATACAGAACAATGAAAGATGTCCTAAGCTAAGGATAAAAGGCATTGAAGAAGGTTTAGAAGCACAGACCAAGAGTGTAAGAAACCTCTTCAAAGAAATAATTTCAGAGAATTTTCTAAACATAGAGAAAAATTTGGATATTCACATACAGGAGACATATAGAACACCGTTAAGACAGGACCAAAGAAATACCTCCCCTCACCAGGTAATAATTAAAATGACTTACATAGAGGCCAAAGAAAGAATCCTAAGAGCAGCAGGAACAAAAGAATGGGTGACATACAGGGGCAAAACAATAAAAATCACCCTAGACTTCTCAACCCAAGTCAGGAATGCCAGGAGGGATTAGTAAAAAGTACTCCGGACCCTGGAAGAAAACAACTTCCAACCAAGACTGAAATATCCAGCAAAGCTATCATTTAAAATTGATGGAGAAATAAAAATGTTTCATGATAAACAAACATTTAAAGAATTCATGAGGACCAAGCCAACACTAGAAAAAATCCTAAAAGAAATATACCACAAAGAAGGAAAAACAAGCAATTTTCAGAACCACAGGAGAGGTTAACTCCACCAGGTTGGCACCTAAACAAGGAGATTTGTCACTCAGCAAACAGAAAATAAAACTCAAAATGACAGGAAACAAAAATCATATCTCTATAATAACATTGAATGTCAAAGGACTCAACTCCCCAGTTAAAAGGCACAGACTGGCAATGTGGATCAAAAAGCATAACCCAACTATATACTGTCTACAAGAAACTCACCTTCTAGCTAAAGATACTCATATGCTAAAGGTAAAAGAATGGAAAAAGATATATCATTCAAATGGAGATCAAAAACAAGCAGGGGTAGCAACGCTTATTATCAAAAAAACAGACTCTAAGGTAAAACACATCAGAAGAGACAAAGAGGGTCACTTCTTATAAATAAAAGGAACAATCCTACAAGAAGATATAAAAATAGTAAACATTTATGCCCCAAATGTGGATGCACCCACATTCATAAAACAAAGTCTTTGGGACATCAGGTCCAAAATAGACCCAAACACAATAATATTGGGAGACTTCAACACACCACTCACACCACTAGATCGATCATCCGGACAAAAGATGAATAAAGATTGCTCAGACCTAAAGAAAACTATAGACCAAATAGATCTAATAGACACATACAGATTACTTCAACCAACAACACCTGAATACATATTTTTCTCAATTGCCCACAGAACATTCTCCAAAATAGACCACATACTGGGTCACAAAGCAAGCACCAGCAAATTCAAAAGATGTGATATAATTTCCTGCATCTTCTCAGATCACAATGGATTGAAACTGGAAATTAACAACAGGAAGACAAAAAGTAATCACTTGAGTACATGGAGACTGAACGATACTCTCCTGAATGAGGACTGGTTCAGGAAAGAAATAAGGGGAGAAATAAAAAAATTCCTGGAATTAAATGAAAAGAGACATGACATATCAAAATCTGTGGGACACCTTGAAAGCGGTGTTAAGAGGAAAATTTATAGCACTGCGTGCCCACATAAGAAAAACAGAAAACATCTAAATAGATAACCTAATGACACACCTCAAGTATCTTGAAAAACAGGAACAATCGCAGCCCAAAGTCAGTAGAAGGCAGGAAATAACTAAAATGAGAGCAGAAATTAATGAAATAGAAAATAAAAAAATACAAAGAATCAACAAAACAAGAAGCTGGTTCTTTGAGAAGATTAACAAGATTGACAGACCACTAGCTAACCTAACCAAAAGAAGGAGAGAATCAACGCAAATTACCAAAATCAGAATTGAAAAAGGGGACATCACCACAGATAGTGGAGAAATCCAGAGTATCATAAGAAGCTACTTTGAAAACTTATATTCCAATAAAATGGAAAACATGGAAGAGGTTGAAAGATTTCTAGACATATACAACCTACCTAAATTGAACCAAGAAGATACAGAAAAAAATGATTCAACCAATAGCAAGTACTGAGATAGAAACAGCAATAAAAAGTCTTCCATCAAAGAAAGGCCCATGTCCAGATGGCTTTCCAGTTGAATTTTACAAACGCTTTACAAACGAACTAAAACCAATACTTCACAAGCTATTTTGTGAAATTGAAAGAGATGGAATTCTTCCAAACTCTTTTTATGAGGTCATCACATTAATACCAAAAACAAAAAAAGAAACCTCAAGGAAAGAAAATTACAGACCAATATCATTAATGAACATAGACGCAAAAATTCTAATTAAAATACTAGCCACGCACATTCAGAACCATATTGAGAAAATCGTATACCATGACCAAGTTGGTTTCATCCCAAGAAAGCAAGGCTGGTTCAACATATGCAAAACAATACATGTTATCCACCACATAAACCGAACTAAAAACAAAAATCACATGATCATTTCAATAGATAAGAAAAAATTATTTGACAAAATTCAACACCCATTCATGTTAAGAACTGTACAGAAAATCGGAATAGAAGGAACATACCTCAACATCATTAAGTCAATATATAAGAAACCCAAAGCCAACATCATATTGAATGGGGAAAATTTGCCAGAATTCCCCTTAAAATCAGGAACAAGAAAAGGATGCCCACTATAGCCACTCCTTTTCAACATAGTCCTTGAAACTCTTGCCAGAGTAATAAGACAAGAGAAGAATATCAAAGGAATTCAAATAGGAAAACAAGAACTAAAATTATCTTTATTTGCAGACAATATGATCGTATACCTAGAAGACCCAAAGAACTCAACCAAAAGTCTACTAGAACTGATTAACAAATTCAGCAAAGTAGCAGGATACAAAATCAACTTAAGAAAATCAGTAGCTTTCATATATGCCAACCATGAATCCACTGAGAAAGAAATCCAGAAAACAATTCCATTCACAATAACTTCAAAACCAATCAAATACCTAGGAATAAACTTAACCAAAGAGATAAAAGACCTCTACAATGAAAACTTAGAATACCGAAGAAGAAAACTGAAGGAGATCTTAGAAGATGGAAAGATCGCCCCTGCTGTTGGATAGGCAGAATAAATATTATCAAAATGGCCATCCTGCCAAAAATGATCTACAGAGTCAATGCAATCTCTATCAAAATACCAACATCATTTTTCGCACAGGTAGAAAAATCAGTCATTAGTTTCATATGGAGAAACAAAAGACCCAGAATAGCCAAAGAAATTCTCAGCAATAAGAACCATGCAGGAGGCATCACAACTCCTGACTTCAAATTATACTACAGAGCTATAATAATAAAATCAGCATGGTATTGGCACAAAAACACACACATAGACCAGTGGAACAGAATAGAAGATAGAGAAACAAGTCCACAAACTTATAGCCAATTGATTTTCAACAAAGGTGCCAAACACATACATTGGAGAAAGGACAGTCTTTTCAACAAATGGTGCTGGGAAAACTGGTTATCTACCTGTAGAAAAATGGAGCTGAATCCTTACCTCTCACCCTGCACAAGAGTCAACTCGAGATGGATCAAAGACTTGGAAGTTAGACAAGAGACCATGAAATTATTAGAAGAAGACATAGGTCCAACACTCCATCATATAGGCATAGGTAGAAACTTCCTCAACAAGACCTCCAAAGCACACGAAATTAAAACAAGAATTAATAAGTGGGATAGCATTAAACTACAAAGCTTCTGCTCATCAAAGGAAACCATCAGAGCTTAAAGAGAAAGCCTACGGAATGGAAAAAGATCTTTGCAAGCTATCCTTCTGACAGGGGTCTAATATCTAGGATATGCAAAGAACTTAAAAGACTTTACACTAAGAAATCAAACAATCTGATAAAGAAGTGGGCAACTGAAATGAATACACACTTCACAAAAGAAGAGATACAAATGGCCAATAGATACATGAAAAAATGTTCAACATCATTAGCAATCAGGGAGATGCAAATCAAAACTACTCTAAGATTTCATCTGACGCCAATAAGAATGGTATGCATTAAGAAGTCAAACAACAACAAATGTTGGCGAGGATGTGGGGAAATTGGGACTCTTTCTTCTACACTGTTGGTGGGATTGCAAACTAGTTCATCCATTATGGAATCAGTGTGGAGATTCCTCAGAAAACTGGGAATGGATCCACCATATGATCCAGCTATACCATTACTGGGTATCATATCAAAGGGATTGAAACTTGAAAACAACAGTAATATATGCATACCCATATTCATAGCAGCACAATTCACAGTGGCCAAATTATGGAACTGTATTGGACAGGGTTCATTAGATTAACAGAATTCACAGAATGATTATATTTGAAAAAGGAATTTATCAGATGGGCTTACAGTTTGAAGCAATGTAGCCCCAAGTTCTGACTGCAAGTGGAGAGTCAGAGGAACCAGTAGCTGGTCGAGCGGTCTAAGAGCTGGAGTCTTAGGATCAGAGCAACCACTAATTCAGTCCCAGTCCAAGATGTGAAGATCAGGCAGCTCTTCGGAGAAACGATGGTGAAGTTTCATTTTGAAGGGCTGGAGGCCGAAGATCTCAGACGAGAGCAGAAGATCAAGAAGCTCTTCTGAGAAATGGCGAAGTTCCAGTTCAATGAGCCAGAGGCCGACAATATCAGGCGAGAGCAGATGCATTTTCTTCGGAAAGAGTCGCGCATTGCTCTACGCGGATTCTCCCTCTTTTATCTAAGTCCTGCACCTATCAGAATCCTGCTGCCTACATTCAGGGCAGGATTTCTGTTTAATCTGCTGTTACACACCCAAAGTCACATGATCTTGGGTGTGTCATGATCAGGTCAAGTTGACAAACTAGATTGACTATCAAAGGACCAACCTAGATGTCCATCAACAGATGAATGGATTACAAAATTATGGGAAATACACACAATGTAATTCTACTCAGCAGTAAAGAAGAACAAAATAATAGCATTTGCAAGAAAATGGAAAGATCTGGAGAACATTATTTTAAGTGAAATTAGCCTATCACAAAAAAGAAGGGACATATGTTTTCATTAATATGCACAACCTAGGGAGTAGTGGGGACACAAAAGGGACTCCAATGACAACAGAGAACCCTCAGTGGTGCAAGGGAAAGGGTACAAGGGAAGGGGAAGTGCAAGAAAGAAGTGAATCTATGGAATTACTATCATAAACAATGTGTACATATGAGATTATACCAACATCATTCTCAGTGCTACATGTTGGGGAGGGAGGTGGGGGGAGGGACACCAAGAGCTGTGTGCATGTATGTTAACACCAAACTGAAAATAAAAAAAATAAGAATGGCTATTATCACAAAGAATAAAGATAATAAGTCCAAGAGAGGAAGTAGGAAAAGGGAACTGTTGCATTCTATTGGTGATAATGTAAATTAATACGGCCATTATGGAAAACAGTATGGAGGTCCCACAAATAAATTAAAAATAAAACTGCCATATGACCCAAGAATCTCAATACTGGATATATATTCAAGGGAAATCAAACTCATCTTTCATTGTTCATTGCACAACCATTCACAGTAACCAAGAAACGGATAGAAATGATAAATGGATGAAGAAAATGTGGTACATATGCACAATACAATAAAAAGATATAAAAAGTCATAAAAAGATGAGATCCTATTATTTGTGACAACATGGATGGAACTGCAGATCATTAAGTTAATTGAAGACAAAAAGACAAGTACTGCATCATCTCACACCTATATGTGAAATCTGCAAAAGTTGAACTCATAGAAATTTTGAGTAGAATGGTAGTTACCAGAGGCTGTGGAGAGTGGGGGTGAGGAATGGTTGGTGTAGGGTTGATCAATGGGTACAAACTTACAGTTAGATAGGAATCAGAAATTCTGATGTGCTATTGCACAGTAGGGGTGACTGGTTTACAGTTATGTATAGTTAGAAGAAAGCATTTTGAAGATTTTACTGTAAAATATAAAAATGATAAATGCTTGAGGATATATAAATATATACATGTATATTTAACATGATTTAAAGTTTTACAATGTATACATTTATCAAAGTATCACCTAGACTCATTAATATATATAATTTTTATGTATCAGTTATGAAATAAATTTAAGAAAACAGAAGATAATGGTTATTATTTGAGTTGGAAAAGTGACTAGACGAGAACACAAGTTGAGGGTATTTTGAGGTGCTACAAACATCATTTCTTTAAAAATTTGAATTGTGGCTATATGAATATGTTCAATGTTAAGAGTTTATTATGCTGTACACTTTTTTGAGTGTGTATTTGTGTGTATGTAAACTTTAATACAATGTTAAAGTTAAGGCATGATATTAGTTTTACATTACCTGGGCTTCCTTTTTCTAGCTCTAATTTTCCTGTAATTATTTTCTTATTCCATTTCTTTGATTTTTTTATTATTTGTAATCTAAGAAAAACCTTCAGCTTGTAGAAGGCATAATGGGGTAAGGAAGACTTACTATTTTAAGCAGGGTCTTCAACAAAGGCCCCTTAGTAAAATTGCAACATCTATTGAAAAAATTGAATTGAGAAAAATGCAGCAGTAGTTACTGATTGCCACAAAGCCGAATCTGTGGTATCTTCATCTAGACATTGAATGTACTTACTATTCAAATAAAAGTTTTTTTTTTAATGTTCAAATGCTTTCATTAAACATGCAATTCTATGCATGCTATTAATTTTTTTTAACTTATATAGGAAAGAGGTTTATTTCGCTCATGGTTCTGGAAGCTGGGCAGACCAAGAGCCTGGGGCTGATACCTAGTGAGGGGCCTCCTGCTGCTTCATCTCATGGCAAAAAAGCAAAAAAGTGGCAGAGCAGGAAAGTGCATGGGAAAGAGAAGCACGGAGCCTGGCCCTGCCTTATAACAACCCGCCGACTGATGACTGACCCACTTGGGTGAGGACAGCGTTCGTCCACTCATGACGATGGAGCCCACGGGACCTCGCCACGAGGCCCCACCACCTGTTGGCACCATTGCATCGGCAATTAAACTGCCACATGAGCTTTGGAGGGGAAAAACATTCAAAGGGCAGGACCCATCTGCCAGGGGTACACACCTCTTAGGGATGTTGAAACAGGGTACCACAAACGGGGTGGCTCACAACACAAAATGTACTCTCCTACTTCTGAAGGCTTGAAGTCCAAATCGAGGTACCAGGGGGCCGGCTCTCTCTAGAGGCTCTGGGGGGAGCCTGTTCCCCGCCTTTCCTTAGCTTCTGGAGTTGCAAACAACAACGGCATTCCTTGTCTTGTCTCGGTCTCCAGCATCACCTGGTGTGTATCTGCGTTTTTGCACAGCTTCCTCCTCTCTGTGCACCTGTCTCTTCATCTCTTCTCTTCTTTTTTTTTATTGGTGCATTGTAATTATACATTTAATAGGTGTTAGGTTAGAAGAGTCATACATGCACACATTGCCCAATTTGCCCCCCCTCAAATCCCACCCCGTTCCCTCCCCGTTCCCTCCCTTTAGTGCTTTGCACAGTGATTTGAGTTTTATAAGTTTGGATGTATACCTCCTGCGCTTTAGTGTGTTACCCTCCA
>PVJS01003299.1:0-33573 GCA_004027185.1 Glis glis
GATGTATTTAATATTAGTTAATTACTTGGCTTTTTAGTGGCTTATCTCATTAGGCCTCTTGGAATTTACAAAAGCAGCTTCTACAGTCTTTTTCTGTCTTGCATAGATAGCATATTGATGTATAATATGTGACTTACACTTGTCTGTAGATATAGCCCTTTCTAAACTCAATATGAGGTTAATTTGAAAATTGGTGAAGTCAAGTACATTCAACTCAATGTCTGTGTTTAAAGAGACTTAAAACTAGCATTTTAGCTTGAAGTTTTAGAATGTTATGTTGGCTGGCGATTTTCTCTTTTGTCTGGCTCCTTGCTCTTATGACAAGTTATTTAGAGTTTTAATAAGATTTTCCTTCTATTTGTTTTGATCCTACCATGAAATCATCCCATGTTTGATGAGCAGCATGTTGTTAAGGAAGTCACTGGGACATGATGACAAATACAGTAGGACCAAGCAGGCAGGAAGAAGAGTTTTTAAGAAAAAACCCTGGCTAAGATAGTGCCTAGGTGTAATTGGCAAACACAGGGAGAACAATTAGGAAAGCTGTGCATTGTGGGAGGCAGGAAGCAAGGCGGATACTAAAGCCTGCTAGAGCACTCTTACAGTTGCCTAGCAACTGACAGGCAATGCAGGATAGTTAGTGATGAGCAGAAATGTTGGTGCTGCCACTTTGGGAGAAAACGAGACAAGTGCTTGACTACAAAATCACTCTGGCTTTTTGAAGAAACATAAAAGACATTCTCCCCTCCTCTGCTTTTCAGTATCACCGTGCAGTTCTTCTCTAATGTCTTTTCCTTTGATTCTGAAACAATCTTTTTTTCTTCCTAGCATCTGAATTTTTTTTTTTATGAAAACCAAATTGGATCACACAAAAAAATACTTGTAGATGTTATTGGGTAGACTCGGTTGCCTGGCACTGCAGCTCCAAGATACTGAGATTTGTTGTTATGCTTCATGTACTTTGTTACAAATAATGGTTTCCCTTGTACATTAGAGATTATTCAAGGTCACTGACCACCCTCACTTTCTTGCATTTTGGTGCAAGCAGACCTAAGCCACAGCATGCCCCCTTTCCATGCCCACGTGAGAAAGTTCATCCCCAAACGGGGAAGAGCCTGGGACCAGTGACCTAGGTCCTGTAGGCCCTTCATACTCTGGCATTGCTGTCACAGGCGGTCCTGTGGCTTGGGATGCGGTACTATTCGGGAGTCGCCCACCAGGTCCTGGCCTCCAGAGAAAACTCATAAATATTAGCAATGCTGGTATGGTGCTTACCATATGCTGGCTAAGTCCGTTTTTATATTAACTCATTTAATCTTCTGAACTGGGAGCTAAGTACTAGTACTATCCCCGTTAAGGATGTGAGAACTAAAGTGTAGAGAGCTTAAATAATGTGCACCCGAGTGAGCCAGCAGGTAAGTGGGGAGAGCTAAGATTCAAACCCGGGGCTTTGGGTATGGATGATGGACAAGACTGGCATGGTCCCTGCCCTCAGGGAACTTGCATTCTGGTTGGCATAGCCCTTTTGTCCCTCTGCTTTGGGACTGGCCCTGTTGACTAAGGCCCTGGGGAGAACACATGACTTAGAAACCCCTGCAGCCCCCTTCCCCCCACACACCCTACTTTCTAGAGCACAATTGCCCAGTCTTCCCTCCTCCCTGCTCCACCTCCTGCTGCTGCTAGGCCAGGCCTTCCTGATCTCTCTCCTGGCCCTCCGCCCAGAATGCCCCGGCCTCCTGCCCTTCGTTTTACCATAGCATTGCCCGCCTGTAAAGATTGCAGTTTCTGCCATCGCTGTCATCTGTGGCCCTTGCTGAGCAACTCAAATGACGGTGTGGCCAATGGCAAGTCACCTGAGGCTGGTTTGTCTCGGTTTTTGTGTGCCCTGCCTCTGTTAGTTCATTCAGCAAATGTTTGTTGAATGTCTGTTCTGTGCCGGGCCTTGTTGGGTGCCGAAAGCTTCAGTGTTCTCTTAAAACACTTTGTCATTGTAGTCGTCCAATTCTTAATTGCTCGTCAATAATACCTGGGCAGCTGGAGTACATAACTCCTGGCTCCCAACTATCCATTCTGTGCACACCAAACTCAGCCACATCGTGTAGCAGTAAGTGCGCCTAGAGCCTGAGTCATTTGTTTCTCTTGTCCCAGTTGTTTTTAAGTCTCCTACAAGCATTCAGTCTCTTACTCATCTGTTCTGCCATTTGCAGATTCACATTCCGTACCTACTCAGGATGCCATGCTGGGCCTGTGGGCCTTGGGATATTGATAGATAGGTCTGATGACTACCAAGAGCCCAATGTGGGTGTGCAGGAGAATTTACACTACAGCAGTTAAGGGCATCCAAGGCAGTTCCTACTAATAAGTGGAGGTGGGGGGGGGGTTCAGAGAAGAAATCACTTCTGCATGGAATAATTCTATGAAGCTTTAGGAAGTGGCACCTCCTGTGCTTGGTAGACTAGGTATTTGATAGGTGCTATGGTTTGGATGAGCGTGCCCCAAGGGTCCATGTGTTAAAGGCTTCGTTCCAGGGTGGCCTATTGGGAGGTGGTAGAATTTTTGAAAGGTGAGGCCTTCCTGGAGGTCCTTAAGATATTGGAAGCTTGCCCTAGAAGGGAACCGTGGGACCCTAGTCCCTTCTTCTTTCCCCCTTTGCTCCCTGGCCATGAGATGAGCAGCTCTGCCACACACCTCTTGCATGCTGTGCTATCTCGCCACAGGCCCAAAGCAATGGGACAACTGATCCTGGGTAGAACCTTTAGAACTAAGAGGCAGTATAAACCATTTCTCTTCATAAGTTAACTCTCTCAGGTATTTTGTTATAGTAATGGAAGGCCAACAGTAGACCTAGCCGAGACTTTAGGTAGAAGAAATCATGACCTTGAAGTTGTTGAGACAGGGAGTGTTGGAGAGGTAAAGGGATCACCGAGTGCTGGCAGGGAGGGATGGGAACGAAGCCTGACATGGGGATCAGGTTCGTTAGGGATCGCTGAAGGTTTTTGAGCCAGAGGGTGAAGTGATCGATAGCGTTTTATTAATAGTACTGAAAATGTCTATCATTCGGGCCTTTATAATTGGTATAGTGTTTTATTTTCATGGTTAAGCTGCCATGTGCTTTCTGAGATCTAGGGTGCAGGTGTCATTACTACTATAATAGCTGTTTTACTAAGGTAGGAATGGGCACGGGCTTCAGGCTGCTTGTCCAGTAAATGGTTGAACTGGAACTTGAATCCAGACCTTCCATTTCCTCCAAGTCATGTGCTCTTTCTGGAATGAGTCGATGGGATGGAGCCGAGGGAACAGAGCGCAGAGGCAGGGCGCCCTCCTGAGTCTCTGATGCAGCCTTCGGGGCACAGGACCCATTGGCGGCAGTGGAGGGGAGGCAGGAGGCATCCGCGCATAGACACACAGAAGGCCGAGCGGGTCGTGTAACAGGCAGGGTGGGGTGGGCGAGCGGGTTGCCTGTAATGTCCTGGCAGTACTCTAGCAGAGTTACGGACACTGTCAGGCTGTGTGCACTGCCAGGCACGAGCCCCAACGAGGCTGTTCCTCTCTCTCTCTCAGAAGATGTGGGCGAAAACCTTCCAAGTACTTGGTGCTACTTACCGTAAGGCTCCAAAAATACAAGAATGGTTCCCCGTGGGCCGCACCACTGTGGGACCTAGGAAAGCAAAAACCTGAGGCATGGGCTTCACAGACTCGGGCCTTCAGAAGGGGAATTGTGTTTAGAAAGCTTTTCAGGTCTCTGAGGTGAACTGACCAAATACTGACCATCCATCGGCCCTCTCAGTCTTGCCTGGCTCTGTAAACAGGGCACTGTCTGCAGCTTATAGACCATCACTCCAGGCCTGTTTACCCCTCGGTTCATCCAGGGGTTGGGCTAAATCCGCGGTGTTTGCACTGTGGTCCTTGGAGCCCTGAGGGTTCTAGAAACCCCTTTCTGAATCCACCACAACAGTGTGCAAGGAGAGCAGAGTGCAGGTAATTCCTGGTTCATCCGGGACAATTGCTTTTTGTTTGCTTTCAATGTTTCCTTTGAACAAAGCGTTCTCCAGATTAAAAAAAAAAATTCCTTTTGAACCATGATAAAAGATGATCTCCCAGGGCCTGTTCTAATGGGCCTTTCATAGCTCTGTACTAACACTTTGCAAAACTTATTTTTGTGTTGTGCTTTGACAATTTACTAAGAACTTTCACCTAGATTATCTCATTCATTCCCCATTATAACCCGGTGCGATGAGCAGATGGTATTAAATCTGTATTATCAGTACTGAAGATGGCCACCAAATTATGGAGCCATGAGGTAACAGAGCTAGCCAAAACCAATACCCAAATCTTATGTCCATTGGTCTTTTCACATTTTTGTATTTATTGCCTTTCCACCGTAGGAGGTATACCAGAGAACTGGAACATTTCAATAGAAAATAAAGTAGTAAGCAGCATTTGGTATTACATCGGTGACTATTAAGTACGTACGCATATTATTTGATGTTAACGGTCTAATACCAATTCTGATCTGATATTTGAAAAGCAGATTTGATCTTGCCTGCTAGCAATTTTTGTCATTTTGGTTCCTCAGTGCTTCTAGAGTCTTTATAATTCCATGTGTGGGATCAAGGATAGACAGGTCCATTACAAGGCTGAACTGTGCCATGGAATGCCGGAGCCTTCATTTAGGGTTCAATGTGGATATGAAAGACTTTGCTTGGGGATCATGATTGCCCTGTGACTGAGTAATAAAGCGAAGCTGCCAGTAACCGTTTCAGAATCCACTTGGGGATTTGTCAGAATTTATACTTAGAAGCTTCCGCCCAAGTATTAGTCTCCCGCAGTCCTCCGCTCTTGCTTGAAAGCATGGGTGATAACCATCTTCATTTTTCTTTTCCTGCTGGCATTTCTTTGTTAGAACACTGTATCTGGAAGAAAAGAAACCCCCACTCGAAACACCACTGATGTGGGCCTTTGGTACTGCATCTCACAAGATTGTTCAACATCTGCAGAGTTGGTTTAATTCTGACCACGCTATGACATTCTGGTACTTTATCACCATCTGTAATAAAAACTGGAGGACATATATTTGTATCAGTATCATCTATATTAAAAGTTGACATTTATCTGTGTTTTGTAAAGGAAATTCTCTTGATTTCCTTTAAAATAAAATTGAAGTTCACTCTTTGTGCCTTGGGGACTCATGCTAGGATTATAAAATAACTGATGCGATGTGTTGAATAATTTTTAGATCCATCTACACCAAAACTCTGTAGCATTATGAGGACTGGGAGGACCTGCCTTCTAGAGAATTCCATGGTTTAGTGAATCACACCAGAGAAAAGGACCGGAGTCACCTCCCATAACTTTAGCAAAGTATTAAGGATGATGATAGCTAACATTTATGAAGCACCAATTATGTGCTAGGGACTTTCTACATGTATCTGGTTGATCCTCCCATCAACTCTATGAGTCAGAGAAATTATTATAGAACTTCACTGCAGGTTAGGACGCTGTAGATCAGTAAGGTTAGCACTAATCGCAATCGAAATAAAATGCATAAGAGTTCAAGTTCTGCTGTTGTCCACTACCCTACTTTGCCTGCATTTTTGTGCTTAATTGTCAATAATTAGAACTTTTCTCTATATTTTGATTTAAATTTTTTTAGTTCTCTAGCTATAATGAACAAAATAGTCTTAGTAAATGGTAATTTTTCTGCCCTGTGTGTCAGTCCCTTTTCTTGAATTCATTAGATGTTTCTTGCCTGCCTAACATCTGCAGGATTCAGCATTAGGGGGAGAGATCTGAGGGTTGGAATAGCTATAGACAACTTCTAGAAAGAGATGGGGCTTGTGGGGGAGGAAAGAACTCAGACATCCACAGGAGTGGGTGGGGTGGAAGGCATGCTGGACAAAGAAATGATATTTGCCAAAACGTGGAGGCAGTGGTAAACTGGAGGTGGTCAATAAATCAATTCAGTGAAAAGTAGAAGAGTCATGAAACAGCACAGTGGGAAATAAAATCTACAGGCACAGATTCAGTCCCTTGTGCAGGGTCCCAGATGCCAGGTGGTGGCATTTACTTTTCTTAAGAAGGAAGGACACATTGACGCTTTCTAAGGACCACTGAAAGGTGTAGAACAAGAAGCCTGAGACAGTGCAGTCCATCTGATCTATGTTATAGGGTAAAAAGGACCTTAACTAGAGGGCTCTTTTGGAAACAGAATGCTACAGGGGTAGAAGAGAGAAATTGGAGCTGGGTGGTACATGCTTGTAATTTCATACTGAGGGAGTAGGGGGGCTGAGGCAAGAGGATCACAAGTTCAAAGCCAACCTGGGACACTAAATGAGACCCTGTCTCAAAATTTTAAAAAAAAATTTTTTTTAGCCAGGTGTGGTGGTACACACCTGTAATCCCAGTACTTGGAAGGTTGAGGCAGGACGATTGCAGGTTCAAAGACAACCTTAGCATCATAGCAAGACTCTCAGCAACTTAGCAAGACCCTGTTCCAAACAAAAATAAATATTTTAAGGCAGAGGGGAGGGGCTGAGAATGTAGCTTGGATGTAGAATACCCATGGGTTCAATCTCGTACCACTAAAAGGAAAAAAAAATTTATTTTTGAAAGGGCTGGGGTTGTGGTTCAGTGGTAGAGCACTTGCCTAGCAAGTGCAAAGCCCTGGGTTCGATCCCCAGCACTGGGGGGGGGGGGGCTCAAATTGCTAACTAGCTGTAGATGGTTGCCTATGGAGTAGACAAGTCCAAAATGCCTGAAATTTTTAACCTGACTAAATGAGACAGTAAACAGAAGGGAATTCAGGAGGAAACCGGTTTTCAGAGAGGAAGGCATGCTGATAGATTCTGGTTTGGGCATATTGATGTTAACATCCAAATAGAGAAATGTAGCTTACGGTTGAAGATGCCAGTTTGGAAGTTTGATGATAAGTCAAAACTGGGGCTGTCAGGGAGTCATCCTTGGCAACGTAGTGGCTGCAGTTGGTAAGTGGAAAAGCCCCCACAGAAGAAGAGAGGACCATGGAATGGGCCAAGAGCAAAGTGTAAGCATGGGGGTTCCAGGAGGGAAGGGCAGCCACTGGGAGAGAAGCTGGGGAGACCAGAAGAGCCGAGTGCAGAGAAAGCCAAGGAAGAGACGCCGAGGAAAATGGAAAAACCTAAGAGTGTGACCGAGCGTGTGTCCAGGGTTTCTCAACCCTTATGCAAAATTTTCCATCAGTTATCCACCCAAGAATCTCGAGGGTCCACGGAAAGTGTACTTAGATAGACTTTTGGTGATAATCTAAATGCAAAAAAATGCTTGAGAAGGAAATTTGATAGACTCTATCAAAACTAAAGCTTACAGCCTGGTATATGGCCATACACAACACCAATCTTTACAGTGAGAATATCTTTCCACATCACTTGTAAAATTTTGTTTCCATCCATGAAAAGAAACCAAGCCCAAGGACAATGTAAGAAAACCTCCAGCAAATGCAAGATGGAAGGGAACCTACAGTGCCTGCATGTTCCCGCTGACGCTGACGGCATGCTGCTGAGGAGTCCTAGGGGGACAGCAGCATTGGCTGGAGTTCCTCCTCCCCTCCCCCCAGCACCACAGCTGCTCCGTCTAGTCTTCAACATCCACTGTTAACCCTGTGTTGCATCTGAATGTGAAAGTGCCAGTCCCCCCACCTCTGGCCCTCCAGAAGTATGGTGGCCAAGCCTCAGTTTAAGTTGTCTCCGCACCCTTCGTGCAGCTGCCGCCCGAACTGTGAAGTAATTCATGATGAAAAGAAATGCTTGGTCAGCAGACACATGTCCCTATCATAGCAACCCTACTTGAGGACTCATCCGTCTTGTAGCAAAAACTGAGGCGTGAACCCAGTCAGCCCCTCTAAAAGTGCTCAAGCAGGCATTGGCCACGGCAGCGCCATCATTACCAGCGTTTAGACTCTGAGCGATGCGTGCATCGGGGCTTGCCCCAGAGATCACCTTCAGAGCGCCCCTCTCTGCTTGGACATCTGTTCCCAGCGTGTTAAGAGCGTTCAGATGAGCACTCTGCAATGGGAAGCTCCTGGTGGAAATCGGGGAGTTTCTCTTTGGGGTTGAGGGGGATGTGCGATGTGAACAGGAGTGTCTCCAGTCTTGTGGACTCTTGTTGGAAAAGGGTTTTTGGTTTCAGACTAATATCCCTCATTCTAGAGACAGGAACCTGAAGCCCAGGGAGCTTAAGAACGATTCAGGAGGTTGTAATTGTGGGGAAGCGGGGATGATAGCTTCTATTCCTGATTCCGGATCCAGGACTCATGGCTCAAAATTTGCCTTTCTTCTCCTTGTACCTTACACGTCATTCCTATCTTGAGATTTCCTTTTGGATTTTCTATCAAGTTTACTCTTTTTTTTTTTTTTTTTTTTGGTGATACTGGGGATTGGACCCAGGGGCATTCTACCTCTGAGCTACACCCCCAGCCCGATTTATTCTTTATTTTGAAACAGGGTCTCACAAAGTTGTGGAGAGCCTCACTAAATAACTGAGGCTGGCCGTGAACCTGTGATCTTCCTGTCTCAGCCTCCCAAGTACTGGGATTACAAGCGTGCGCCACCACGCCTGGCTTTCAAGTTTACTCTTAACATTGTAACTGTGGTGCAAAATCTTTCATCTTGTGGACTGAAGTTAAACCTGTAATTAGCAGCCACCCCTGAAAAGCTGTGGCAGAATGATCCACCACCATGTGTGCGTTTAGTAGGCCAGGGGCCATAGTGGCTTGGTATCTTACTCAGTTCAGGCTGCTGTACAGACTACCAGAGACTGGGTGGTTATAAACAACAGAAATGTATTTCCCATAGTTCTAGAGACTGGAGTCCAACATCACGGTGGCAGCAGGATCGTGCTCCGGGGATTGCAGACTGCTGCCTTCTTCCTGTATCCTCATGTGGTAGAAGGAGGACAGGCAGCTCTGTGGGGTCACTTGTATAAGGCCACCAGTCATTCATGGGAGCTCTATCTCATGACTCAGTTACCTCTCAAAGGCCCTACCTCCATTGCCCTTGGGGTTAGGATTCCAAAACATGCAGACATTTGGTTCATAGTACCTGGTAATGGGGTCAAAATGGCTAGACTGGATCACATTTTCTAGAATATCCTTCCTTGTGTTTCTCAGATTAGAGTGAGCCCCAAGAGGTTTTTATGGGATATTTGGAGGATGAATGCGTGACACCTCTCCTTTTTATGATACACACATACCACCATGTGCTGTCTCACCCTGTTGACTTGAAACAGCATCTGGACCTGGTGCCCTCCCCTGGGTCCTCCTACACTTCACTAGCTCCTGGGCCTTGCCACATATATATATTTAGCTCTGTGATGAAGGGCCGGGCTTCTGCGAGACACTCTTGCCCCCAGTGCTAAAGGTGACAAAAATTGACATGGGTTTCTGTCCTCATGGGCTTCAGCTTGTGGTTCGAGTTTGTTGCTTCCCACTGTGTCTGTCTTCCCATAGCTTCTCCCTGCCGTGTAGACGTTTAGCTCCAGTGTCAAAGCAAAGACAAGTTTTACGAAGACTGTTTAACAAACTCCCACAATTGCATAATGTCAAATACACATTATATACGTATATATAATATGTCTCTATATAGAGACATATATAGATGTATTATATAATATATACTATATAGACATATATAGCCTCTTAGTTCTGTTTTTCTGATTGAGCACTGAGCAGCACACCTCCGTTCCCCCAGTGCCACTATATTCATTCATCATTATTTCATTAGTAGCTCTGGCAGAGTTTACTGTGGACAGAAGAACTTGGGACATCCAGAATCTTACTCTCTAGAATTCCCCATCATGGACAATAGTTCTACACATCAAAGAATTCAAAGTAAATGAAATGCCCACCCCTCTTTAGTGATGGAGAATCACTTACCTCCCAGCAAGGACAGAGTACGCCACGGCACTCAGGAGAGAGAAAGCAGATCAGTCCTGATGGAGACAAGAAAGATGGAAGAAAGAGGGCCGGAGGCAGCGTGGGAAATGGGCTCTTTTTTTGTATATGTACAGTACTGGGGATTGAACCCAGGGGCATTCTATCTCTGAGCCGCACCCCCAGCCCTATATTATTTTTTATTTTGAAACAGGTTCTCAGTAGGTTGATGAGAGTTTCACTACTTGTTGAGGCTGTTCTCGAACCTGCAATCTTTCTGTCTCAGCCTCCCAAATACTGAGATTACAGGCGTGGGCCACCACGCCCAGCTTAGAAATGATCTCTTGATAGAAGCCAAGGCAGGCAGCAGACAGCAGGTCCAGAGGGGAGAACAGAAGCTAGAACTCCTTTGGAGTTTCAGGAGCAGTAAGAGCTCCGCGGTGTCACTGTGCCTCGTGAAAGACATCAGCGCTGCTGCTGCTACACAGGTAGATGCCTGTCCACACCGCCCACCCACGGGGCAGGCAGCGTTAGAGTTTGGAAATGCATACCCCATCTTTTTGGCTGTCTTGGGTGCCAATGATTCAAAGTATTTACTCAGAATGTAGAAAGTCATCAAAGATGATATTTCAAGAAATGTTGACTTATCACCTACGCAACCTACAAGTAACTTTTGCTCTTTGAAAATCCAGGGTGGTTTTTATTTTATTTATTTATTTTTTGTGATACCGGGGATTGAACCCATGGGCTTTCTACCTCCGAGCTACACCCCCAGCCCTATTTTTTATTCTTTATTTTGAAACAGGTTCTCACTAAGTTGCAGAGGACCTCACTAAGTAGCTGAGGCTGGCCGCGAACCCGGATCCTCCTGTCTCAGCCTCCCAAGTACTGGGATTACAAGCGTGCGCCACCACACCCATCTTCAGGGTAGTTTTTAAGGTTCCAGATACTTAGACTTCTGTTAGAAATGCAAAAGTGGGATTGGAGGAAACCATGCATGAGGGCGTTCTTTAGTCTCCATTGATCTTTACTATGGAATAAGCCCCCAAATCTTGGAGTGATAAGGGAAGAATGAGAAGCCTTCCAGAAGGTGCCTCTGGCTTGGGGTGTCAGTCAAGAGAGTCACCCAGAAGGTGATAATATAGCAAGTGAGAAGAACGTTCACTGGAAGACTGCGCCCACCTTACACTCACTGGTTAGTTTTGTCTTGGCCCAGGAGGTCACCTTTGACCACCAACAGGTGAGCGATCTAAAAGCAAGCTGACTTCTTGGACTTTGTTTTGTTTTTTTTCTTTTGGAGATGGGGGTCTCGCTAAATTGCCCAGGCTGGCCTCAAACTGGCAATCCTTCTGCTCCTGCCTCATCCTCTTGTAGCTGGGTTTACAGGTGTGAGCTACTGCACATGCCTTTTCTTGGGCTTTTAAAGAAAACATTTTTCCTAAAGTTATAATACCGCTTTATCATAAGCATCCCACTTCCTCTGCATTTTCTTTTTTCCCTTTTTTTTTTTTTTTTTTTTTTGCGGTACAGGGGATTGAACCCAGGGGCATTCTACCTCCGAGCTACACCTCCAGCCCTGTTTTTTATCCTTTATTTTGAAACAGGGTCTCACTAAGTTGCGGAGGGCCTCACTAAGTAGCAGAGGCTGGCTTTGAACCTGCGATCCTCCTGTCTCATACTCTCAAGTACTGGGATTACAAGTGTGCGCCACCACGCCCAGCTGCATTTTCTATCTCTTATGACATAGCACAGTGTCATTCGTGATCGTGGTCCTTGTGCATCAAAGATAAGTTCTCTGTTCTCAATATCATCCATTTAAGGAGGAGGGTAGTGTTTGTAAATATGCTTTGTTTTTTCAAATAAACTCAATCACTTTGAGAGTCTTGTTTAGCCCTGATTTCCACATTCCTTCCTCTGTGTTCCATAGAACCGTTACTTAACAGATCATTCTTTTCACCTTATTTGATAATTTATTTGTGTGTGGGGGGCACTGGGGTTTGAACTCAGCAGCATTCTACCTCTGAGCTACACCCCCAGCCCTATTTTATTTTTATTTGGAAACAGGGTCTCACTAGGTTGATGAGAGTCTCACTACTTGCTGAGACTGTCTTTGAACCTGCGATCTTCCTGTCTCAGCCTTCCAAGTATTGGGATTGGATTACAAGCGTGCGCCACCACACCCAGCTTGGTAACTATTTTTATTTGCCCTTCCTACTCCAGCAGACAGCAATTCCAGCACATCATTTAGAAAGGTAGTCAGTGCACCAGTGAATGACCTTTTTTTTTTTTTTTGGCGGTACCGGGGATTGAACCCAGGGGCGTTCTACCTCCGCACTACGCCCCCCGTCCTATTTTTTTATACTTTATTTTGAAACCGGGTCTCACGAAGTTACGGAGAGCCTCACTAGGTAGAGAGAGACAGGGAGAGAGAGAGCGAGAGAGCTGAGCCTGGCCGCGAACCCGGATCCTCCGGTCTCCGCCTCCCAAAGTACTGGGATTACAAGTGTGCGCCACCACGCCCGGCTAGTGAATGACCTTTGAAATACTATTATGAAGGAAATAGTGCAAATAATGCTCTGTTCATATATGAAGTTATCAATACCCATCTCAGTACCATGTATGGGGAAGGGGAGGGATCCAGGTGGGATCCAGAGGACAATACACCAAGTGCTGTGCACATGTCTGTTTCTATCACTCTGAACCTCATTATGATGTGTAATTACAATGCACCAATAAAAGCATACTAAAAAAGGAAGAAATACTATTACCTACAGAGTCAGGCTTTAAGGGTTCTGAATGGCTGAGGGTTTACTATACATTTTAAAGTGCATATACATGTTTATAGCAGCACATTTCTCAAAAGCCAAATTCTGGAACCAACCTAGGTGTCCGTCATCAGATGAATGGATAATGAAAATATGATATATATACCTAATGGAATTTTACTCACCCATGAAAAACAAAATTGTGTCATTTGCAGGAAAATGGAACTAGAGAATGTTTTGCTAAGTGACATCAGTCAATTGCAGAAAGTCACGGTTAAATTTTTTTTCTCATGTGGAAGCTAGAGAGAAAATAGGAAATAAAAGGGACTTTAGATAACTGAGGAGACTGGATGAATAGTGGCAGGGCGTGGAGGACGGAGGTGGGGAAGGGAAAGGGAAGAACTGGTGAATGAAGCAGTTTGAATTATGCTGAGCCTACGTATGAAGGTCTCATTACCAACATAGCTGTTATGTACAGGGATGGGTGGGTAGTGGGGTGGGACCTGAAGGCAGTCGCACCAAGACCTGCGTGCATGTTTGTATGACTTTGAACCTCACTATGATGTATAATTACAATGCACCATTGAAAGTATAAAAAAAGTGCAATTGAATTTGGGTGGGCCTAATTTTAAAAGTGGCACATGGTAGGTTTATGTCAATTAATCAATAAGAGTTCTCTGCCACATTTGCAGGAAAAGAGAGTCTAAAATGGTGACTCACAGCTTAGGGTCTACTCCTGAGCATCTCGATGTGCATCTTTTGTTTTTTTGGTGTTTTTTTTTTAATTTCCCTTTTGAGCCCAGCATGGTGGCGCACACTTGTAATCCCGGTGCTTGGGAGGCTGAGACAGGAGAATCACAGGTTCACGGCCAGCCTCAGCAACTTAGTGAGGCCCTCCACAACTTAGTGAGACCCTATTTCAAAATAAAACATAAAATAGGACTGGGGGTATAGCTCAGAGGTAGAATGACTCTGAGTTCAATCCTCAATACCACCAAAAAAACAAAGTTCCTTTTTGTGTGTGTGTGTGATACTGGTGATTGAACCCAGGGGCATTCTACCTCTGAGCTACACCCCCAGCCCAGTTTTATTTATTTATTTTTTTAAACAGGGTCTTACTAAGTTGCAGAGGGCCTCACTAAGTTGCTGAGGCTAGCCATGAACCTGTGATCCTACTGTCTCAGCTTCCCAAGTACTGGGATCACAAGTGTGTGCCACCACACCCAGCTTCCTTTTTTTTTTTTTGAGTTGTGCATATTTATGTGCTACAGTGTGATCATTCAATGCATGTATACAGTGTGCTGCAATCACATCAGAGTAAATAGCATTTCCATCTCTTTAAAGATTTGTCATTTCCTTGTGTTTAGCTCCTGTTTTCTAGTTCTTTATAAAATTTATAATAAATTATCACAAAGTGTAGTCACTCTCCTGTGCTACAGCACACTAGTACTTATTTTGGGACCCATTATCCAACCTCCCTCTGTCCTCTCTGTCCCCTCCCCTCCTAGCCTGCGGTGACCACTAGTGTACTCTCCACTTGTTTGAAGTCAACTGTTTACCATTTACATAGAAGTGAGAACCAGTGCATCATGGCACCCCTTGTGTGGTCATTTCTTTGTCTCCTTCCTCCTGCTGCACTATATGATATTTTTAGCCATATCTACAACTCCATCCATTTAAAACATGATTCCAAGTCACCATTTCTTTCTGGATGCAAGTACCAATCTACTGCCCTCGGCGCTGCTTTCTTTAGATTAAGAGTAGAAATCAGCACTACCTGGCCTGGGGGGCAGGAAAAGAAAATATGAAGCTTAAGATACTCCTATGCAAAATAATATTAGCAGTTTTGTTATTAAATGCTACTTTTATGTACACCAAAACCAGAAATCCTGGCCACACCACGGTTATGGCGAAAAGGAGAAGGAAGGGCAGGGTTGGACAGAAAAAAGAAATAGGAAAGAGAATTTTTTTAATAGCTGCCCTCAGGGAAAAATGCAGATGAGGGTGAAGCCATCCCAAATTAGCAAGTAGATAAATCCTGGGGATTATAGCATAGCAGGATTTAAATTCCCTTTTCAAAAAAATGCCACAATGCCCAGCGTGGTGGTGCACGCTTGTAATCCCAGTACTTTGGGAGGCGGAGACCGGAGGATATGGGTTCTCGGCCAGCCTCAGCTCGCGCATGCGTGTGCACTCGCACACGAGCATTCTCTCTCCTTCCCTCCCTCCCTGTCTCTCTCTCCCTCTCCCTGTCTCTCTCTCTCTCTCTCTCTCTTTCTCTCCCTGTCTCTCTCTCTCTCTACTTAGTGAGGCCCTCCACAACTTCGTGAGACCCGGTTTCAAAATAAAGTATAAAAAATAGGGCCGGGGGTGTAGCGCGGAGGTAGAACGCCCCTGGGTTCAATCCCCGGTACCGCAAAAAAAAAAAAAAATGCCACAACTGCGAGGACTGAATCAACGTGATTGCAGCTGTGTATTTTTTGACCACTGCCCTTGCAGCTGTGCGTGTCTGACCCGCGCCGAGATGCCTCATTGAGTCAGCCCTTTCTGTGTCCCTGTCTCTGCAGCGCCAACCTGTCCAAGGCCGCCTGGGGAGCGTTGGAGAAGAACGGCACCCAGCTAATGATCCGCTCCTACGAGCTCGGGGTCCTCTTCCTCCCTTCAGCCTTTGTGAGTTCACTCTTCCAGTTGTTGGGTGGGTCGCACATGAAACAAATCTGATTTTTGTGTTCTCTTCCTTTAGTCGTAGTGACCTGCCCAGGGTTGGCAGGTAGCAGGATCAGGATTCTAAACCAGAACCTGTGCTCTTAAGCCCTGGTCTGTGCTGATGAACTTGAAACACTCACTCAGATGGCCGCAGCAGGTTACCTGATTAAAACTTGACAGATGAAGCTACTACAGTATTTAAATAAGTATTGTGAAACATGCTGTGAAGGTTTATCAGAAAGTCATGCGTGGTAGTGTACAACTGTAATGCCAGTACTTGGGAGGTTGAGACAGGAGGATTGCAGGTTCGAGGCCAGGCTCAGCAACTTAACAAGACTCTGTTTTAAAAAGCAAGAAGAACCGGGGCCATAGCTTGGAGGGAGAGTACCCCTGAGTTCAATCCCTAGCATACACACAAAAAATTATTACAAGGTGGTAAATGACAAGTCACCGAAGGAATGGCCCATCAAAGCATGGTCCTTTTAGGTGGAGGCGATTGGAGGACACAGTTGGGAAGCAGAGGACTTGGCTAGGGGTAGGGGGCTGTTGAATGACGCAAAGGTTCTAGGGTACAGGAGAGGATTGGGAAGGGTGTCACACCTGGAAAGAAATTGGCACGAGTAAAGCTGGCAAGTGGAGAAACTCATTGGCCAGAGTTCATAGATTAGCAAAGGACACGTATGACGTACCTGGTGAGCCCCTGAAAGCCACCCCATTAGAAGCTCTCAAGATGTCCAGCACAGCCCGCTCATCTCTTGGGTTTGGAATGGCTCATGGTTTCCACAGCTGAACACCAGATAAAGTGGCAGGCTTGCATGTAGAGACCAGGTGGTATGAGCCATATGTTTCTCCAAACACCAGAGTCTCACTTGACCCAGAGATTGAGAGGCACACAGCCCAGCCCCCCGTCTCCCTCTTCACGTCAATCTGGGCATACACCAGGCAGTAGAACACCAACAAATTGCCCACACAGTGACATGGCTGAGCATTTTTTTTTCCTTTTTCTTTTTTGCCACTTGCCATAGTTGAATTTATGATAAACACACATGACACGACACCACTGGGAACTACTTTAACTGGAGAGTTAGCTAAGGGGTGCTGTGCGCTTATGCTCACACTTAAGTCTAGACCCTTATAATAAAAGGATTCACAGTCCCAAGGCCGACTAGAGCCCTCCTTCCCAGCCCACCCCTGAAGTTCTCCTTCCTCTCCACATTCCAGGGGATTAACCCTTTTCTCCCTTCCTCTCTCCCACCCTTGCCTGTTTTTATCTGTCCTTCTTCATCTCAGGGGTTTCCTACAAGACTGTATAACTGGCCTCTTTCGAGGGTGGTATCATAAGATTTCAGTACATTTTGTAAAACAAAGCAGATCCACATGCCGCTTGTAGCTCAAGACTTCCGCTTCCATACACCTACAAGGTGGACAGTCACCGTACCTTATAGGCAAGAATGTGACGTCCCCAGGGTTCCACAGCTAGAGTGGGGTCCACCCTGAGACCTCCGTCTTCTCACAGCCCCTCGGTAAGCTTTCAGCTTTATCCCAGCTTCTGCGAAATGGTGAATTCACAACTCTAGGGTAATAGTATTCATTAATTTGGTGTAATTATAGTAACTGTGGCTTTAAACTGAAGCTAAAGCTATCTCCAGGGATAACTAAAGTAATAGGGAAATTCACTCTTGTTTTTGCCGGGTTTTGAAAATTCTAGTCTTTTGTAACTGTTCTGACATGATCTCTAATCATGAAAATGGTAATAAAAAAGAAATAGATTGCCCTCTATATCTTCTCTAGGCCTTTCTCAGCTAACTTTTGCCTCAGATATTCTTTCTCTGTACATTAGAGAAGAGCAATAGAGAAAAAAATGGGAGCCAGGCGTGGTGGCGCACGCTTGTAATCCCAGTACTTGGGAGGCTGAGACCGGAGGATCTGGGTTCATAGCCAGCCTCAGCTACTTAGTGAGGCCCTCCGCAACTTAGTGAGACCCTGTTTCAAAATAGAGAATAAAAAATAGGGCTGGGGGTGTAGCTCGGAGGTAGAATGCCCCTGGGTTCAATCCCCAGTACCACAAAAAAAATGGGGATAATCATTAGAATCCTCAAACTGAATTTATACTGGGCTCTTATTTCTGTGCTTTTGGAATAGAAAGAGCTCTATATAGCACATCCTAGGTAAAATAGAGATTCATTATTTAGGACTTTCTATTATTTAGAAACACACATTAAAAAATGGAAGAGCTGGACGTGTAGCTCAGTGGTAGAACACTTGCCTAGCATGCTTGAGTCCCTGAGTTCAATCCCCAGCAAGGAAAGGAAGGCAAAAAACTACTTAAACCTGCAGTCTTTTAGCCAGGCCTGGTGGCACATGCCTGTAATCCCAGTACTTGCGAGGCTAAGACAAGAGGATTGCTGAGGCCAGGGCAGTATAGCTTAGATCCACTTCCAAAATTTAAAAAAAAAAAATTTTTTTTAAAGCTGGGGGTGTAGCTTTAAAAAAAGAACATAAAAAATGGAAACCCCTTCTGTGCTGTGCCAACAGATTCAGAACCAGGCCCCAACCAGGGTGACCATGTAATTAACATACTAAGAAGGTAACAGACCCTCCAACAGTTTGTTGACTTGTCTCGGGATACAGAGCCTGAAACCATGCTTTACAGCCAGCTTCCTTCCTCGCAGTGACAAGGACCCTCAGACTGCCACTGTCTGGTCCCCCGCCATTTTCTCACGGTGGCTTGTCTGTGTCCTTCGATGGATCATGAATGACTCCAGCAGGTTCCTGAAGTTAGGTGTTGTGGAGAGTACCCAGAAATGTTTTCACCTTGCTCTCCCAAGGATGTCATAAAGTCAGACAGGCACCTGAACATGAATAATAAGACCAGATACGTGCTGAGAACTAAGATGTGAGGGAGGTGCCCAGCCTGAGCGAGCCGAACCCAGAGGCTGGAAGGGACTTTTTCTTTCAGCTGTGTTTTACAAAAATCAATGTAAGCCCCCAAAAGAAGGAGTTTATTGAAAAGATGCAAGGGAAAGTCATAGAATCAAAGGAATTGTTGAACCTCCGAGGCCTGGAAGATGGGGGTGCAGGCCGGCTCGGGGGACCTCAGCAGTAGGCCTTCTCTCTAGTTGCTGCCCCCTGTGTGGCCCCAGGGCTCAGGGGCTGGCCCTCCCGCACTTCAGCAACTTCTCAAACTTAGGTCTGCCTCTGGGCTCTCCCACCACGTCCCTGCATCGGACCTGTTTCCAGAGAAAGGAGGGTTGTGAGGTAGGAAGGCACCCCGCGAGGTGGACTCCCGGGTCTCACCTGTATCTTGTCAGTCTGTGAACAATAGTGTTGGGTTTGGGGGGGGTACAGTAGACTTTGTCTTTAAACAGATACATGTTACTGTTGTGAGAAGCTTCCAGAAAAGTAGTAGACTTTTGTGCAGCCGTCACACTGTGTTGCTGGCTTTGAGGGCAACCCAGAGGTCGGCGCCACAGGGAATCAGTTGATTTGCTGAGGTTGTATGAGCTCCAGAACAAGGCACAGGGCTGCGAAGGAGAGGTGCACGGTGAGCCACTCGACGGCTGCCTCCTCGGAGCACATCCCAGGCTTAGAGCCGGATGTTCCAGTCACCTGGGGTTGACCTCATGGACGCCAGCTCAACTCCACAGGCTCCCAGGCCTCCGCAGTGGTAGGCCCTGGAGATAGAACGAGGAACGTGCCAGGATCTTTGTTCTCGGGAAACTCGAGGCTAAGTTGAGGGGACAGATGTGAATTTTTATACTGTGTAATGAGAACCACGCTGTGGCTTGTTCGAAGTAAAGGGCTTCGAGAAGAGGGAATATGGAAACTGCCAGGAGATTTGGGAAAGACTTCTGTAAGAAGGTGGCTTTAATGTGGCCCTTGAGAAATGAATGTGCACTATCCCACTCTCTGACCAAGAGCCTGCTAGACAGAGGTGACCATGTGTGTTATATTCTGGGGAAGAAGAAACAGTACCGTGTGCTGGTAAGGAGTGGGCCTTGGGCCGGGAGAGGTTGGAATCTTGACTTGATGGAACTGACAAGCAGGACTCATGGGTTATGTATCCCACGTGGATAGTGGAAACCCACCAGTTACTCAGGCCAATTTTCAGAGATGGTAAACCTTTTTTTTTTTTTTTTTTGCGGTACCAGGGATTGAACACAGGGGCGTTCTACCTCTGCGCTACACCCCTGGCCCTATTTTTTATACTTTATTTTGAAACCGGGTCTCACGAAGTTGCAGAGGGCCTCACTAAGTAGAGAGAGAGAGAGAGCTGAGGCTGGCCGCGAACCCGGATCCTCCGGTCTCCACCTCCCAAAGTACTGGGATTACAAGCGTGCGCCACCACGCCCGGCGGTAAACCTTGTAAAATATAGTTTTAAGTTATGATTATAACATACTATTCAGAAGGTACTTGAGGATATAAGGCATCGCAGATGTCAAACCCTCTTGGTCATGTAAACCACACAGTCTGGTTATTAATGAGACACTGTTACCATTCACCCCACTCTACTTGGAAGGCTGGAAACCATTCCTTGACAACTCTTACCCCCAAATCGATCACCTAGTCTCATCATTTCTAACTCCTTGATGCCTCTCGATAATCTGTCCCCTCTGGCCATCCCTCGGCTGCCACAAGCTGCTCTTCACCCTGCTTCCAGAATGATCTGTGTCAACCACGGATCCCGTCACGTAGCCCACCTGCTTCACACGTGTAGGGCAGAGCCCAGGATCCCAGCATGGTCTCCTTTTCCCTTGGGGCTCTGACTCCTGGCTGCTCAGGCCTCACCCCTCTCCTGTCATTCCTGGCACGTCACCTTCCCACCCTGCAGAACTCGTGGTTCTTGTGACCAGCGAGGCCGACCCTGCTAGCCAGCCCTAATCTACATTAGGAGCAGCACCCCTACCTCCACCTGCCACGCTCTCTCCACTCCAGGCTCCCCTCCTCTGCAGACCAGAACTTTCTGGAACCTGGGCTCATCACATATCCCACTGCTTGTCATCGTTGTGTATGTCCCCAACACCAGACTGTGAGCTGCTTTCTCCTGGGGCACATGGGAGGCTCTTAGCAAACGGCTATTAGTTGTTGTTGCTTCTTTAAAGTGCCTGGAGTTCACACCTCCCTGTTCTAAGCAACTTGAGCAGAAGAAATGTACAAAACAGAGTTGTGGTTAGATATAGAATGTCCCCTGAAGAGCTCATGTATTAATGTTCAGAGTTGATGCGATTATGCCATGATGGTTATAATCTCATCAGTGGATAAATCTATTATAAATGGATTTATTGAATGATAACCCAGGCAGTGGGTATGGCTGGAGGAGGTGGATCCCTAGGGATGTGGCCTTAGGGACTGTGCTTGTGTCTTTGAATCCCCTTGCTTGCTCTCTTGCTTCCGGCCTCCATGATGTGAGATCACAACCCTTGCTGTCTCCCTCTCTGCTTCCCATTGCCATGCCCTGAGCTCCGTAGACCTAGCCTGACAAGGACTGAAGCTCTGAAATCTCCAGAACTGTGAGCAAATATAAATTGCCCTTCCTCTAAGTTGTGTGGTCGGTTGTTTTGGACCATGGCAGTGAGACTGCTGACCAAAACTGTCTGTGAAAATGATGTGATTGGTCCAGTGAGTATGATATTTAGAGGTGCTTATATATGGTCACAATTGTGCCGTAAGCACCTTGCTAACAACTTGAAATCACTTGCTTATTACAGCTGTATTGTGAAATTAAAACACACACACACACTCTTAGGAGTCTATTGTAATACAAATGCCAATCCCTGTATATTCATATAATAAATATCTTGGGATTTCTGTGTTGCTCATAACTTTAAAATATTTACTGACAAGAATGCAGTTTGTTGCAAAATGATTTGGGTATTTTTTCTTTTTTTAGGGTTTTTTTATATATATTTTTTAGCAGTACTGGGAATTGAACCCAGCACCTTGCATATGCTAGGCAAGCAAGCACTGAGCTTCATCCCCATCCCTTTTTATCTTATTTTGAGACAGGATATCGCTAAGTTGCCCAGGCCGGCCTTAGACTGGCAGTCCTCCTGCCTCAGCCTCCTGAGTAGCTAGGATTACAGGCCTGCTCTACCACGCCTGGCTAAGACATCCTTCTTAATGCTTTTAGTTACATGTTTGCCCAAGAGACGTACTTTATGTCCATCCTTCTGGCTGGACAGCATCCAGAATCCAGTCTCTCGGGATCAGCCAGCCCCCTTCGTGCCTGCTGGGCAGAACGCCATGTCCACACCACCCACATTTCTGAGTTATCAGCACCCAGTGTTGCCTCTTTGTCCTTCACCAGTTGACCACCTCGATCACTGTGTCCTGATCACTGACCTGAGACCAGTGTTGCAGATTGTCAGGGATGGCACAGCGTGGAACACAGCAGAGGCAGTCACCCGAGGGACCCCTGCCGTTCTCTCCTTTCCCACAGCTGTGAATAGGACCTGTCATTCACCAGCCCTGTAGCCAAGTGACATGATACTCTTTAGAGCCAAAAAACTAGAGGATGAAGAGCCAGCATATCCCATTCTTAATAAAGATGCCATTTGAAACCTCTGGAGTCAATCTGGAAGCTAAGTCCCTAGTAACTAAGTAAGGATTTGTTCCCATTTTTTCTGCTTCTTTTAAATGAATTAATCTGTCAACACGTCCTCTCAGGATCAACGTCACTTACCATTAGAGCAGCAGTAGATTTCCCTTTGGGAACATGTTCAAGAGCCTCAGAAATGAATGTCAAAGGCCATTTGACTCGGTGTGCCTGACGCTTAGAGATGTTTGGTATACAGTAGGTGCCTAATAAAAGCTTGTTACTTGAAGTCAAAGACTGTTCTTTTGAGATCTAGTATCAGCTTGTCGGTTCTACAGTGTTTTCTGGATTGTCCCTTTACTTTAGGTGTATTTAACTTTTGTTCCCCCATACCAGGGATTGAACCCAGGGGCATTCTACCTCTGAGCTACACCCCCAGCCCTATTTTTTATTCTTTATTTTGAAACAGGGTCTCACTAAGTTGCAGAGGGCCTCACTAAGTAGCTGAGGCTGGCCACGAACCTGTGATCCTCCTATCTCAGCCTCCCAAGTACTGAGATTACAGGCGTGCACCACCACTCCCGGCTTGTATTTAAATTAAATTAGACCAACACATTTACCTTTGGAGAATCTCAATTCTAGGAAAGATCGGTGATGGCAAAGATCAGTGTCTGTGTTGCAGACCCTAAAGGCGTCTGTGCGTGCATGGGGAGGCACGAGTGTTTTTCTTTGCCAGGCCCTGGACTGGACCTCGCCTCACACATTATGGCTAGAACCTCCTCTACTCCCGTGAATAATGCACACAACCATCTGAGAGCCCTGGACTGATGTCCTGTACTGTGTTCTTCCAGATGAAGGTGGCCCAAGTGTCCCTGCCTTTGTCTTAGGGCTGGAGACGTCCCAGCCTCCCCCCCCCCAGCCCCAGCTCATCTTTGCTTCTGAGATGGTGGGTTTCTTCCGCTCTGTGACCAAAATCAAAAATGCTTCCATCCAGTCTCCAAAAAGTCACATCTTCAAGTCTCCGCTTTCTCTTTTCTCTGTTCCGGTTGAACTACCGTTTGTCTTTTTGTTCTCAAAGATGGCGCCTACCATGAGGATACGCTCTTTTCTTATGTCTATGGCTCTGGCTGAAAGAACTAATCGCATTTACAAGAGCCCCTGCTGACCATTCTCTTCAGCCTGTCTCTGCCCACCTGCCTCGCCCAGCCCATTGCTTGTGCCCCCCCCAAGGTGTCCACAGCTGGACAACGGTGTTTCACATGGCATTTCATGACGACCTCGCACATTGTCTCTCCAGCTGGTGACACCACTGGCCTCTCACCCACCCACACCCAGTGGCTTCGTCCAATCCCATCTGCCCTGGCAAGAACTTCACTGTCTTCCTCTGCCCTGGACTCGCCGGCCCATCGCTCCCCTTCCTCATCTCAGGCTCCTGCTCTGCTGCAGAGCCCAGGTTCCACGCGCACACCGGGTCTATATTCCTCTGCTCTTCAACCTTCAGTGGCTCCCCCTGGCCCACAAGATGATGTCCGGATTCCTTTGTGTGACTTCACAGTCCACTGACCTCATGCTTCCTCTCCCATCCCTGTCTCCACGCCCCTGGGCTCTGGCCACCCGACTTTATAAGTGAATAGATGGATGTAGAGCAACAGCCACAGAGCAACAGCCCCTTAATAGTTGTCTGATCTTGGCTACAGCTCTTCACCACAGCTAAAGACTCTGAAATAGACAGAACCTGGGAGAACACAGGAGGGATACCAAGAAAAGGAGTTTCCCCAGAACACAATCCTAAGATCTAGGGGCCTCAGCTCTATAGGAGCCAAAATGACAGAAAGAGGATGGACTTGAAAACAGCAGAGCAGGGCCCTGCCGACCAGCTGGGTCAGCCTGGGCCCGGACATTTTCCTTCTGTGGTCCCTTTGTTCTCAGCTGTACCGTGAGGACAGCACAATAACTAACTCAGGGCCCTGCAAGAGCTCAGAGTTAGAACCCGCGAAGAGTTTAAAAGTCCCGGGCGCTTTGCAAGTGCACGGTAGAGTCCAAGGGCGGCTGCAGCAGCAGCAGCAGCACACAAGCCGCCTGGTGCAACAGAAGAGTGAAGGCAGAGGCCGATCCTCTAGGCTTTCAGACACATCAGGATCTCACTGTCACTCCCATGACATCGTTGCCCATTCTGTCTTTCCTCCTGAACCAGACTCATCCCTTTGCATCCTTGAGCCAGGAGTGGTGGCACAAGCCTATAATCCCAGTACTTGGGAGGCTGAGACAGGAGGATCACAGGTTCCTGGCCAGCCTCAGCAACTTAGCGAGACCCTGTTTCAAAAACTAAAAAATAAAATAGGGCTGAAGGTGTACCTCAGAGGTAGAACACCCCTGGGTTCAATCTCCAGTACCACACACAAAAAAAATGCACCCCCCGAGTCCTGCCAGGTAAGCATTGCTCCCGGACCTTCCCTAAGCCCCCAGCTGGGTCAGATCCTGCGTCACAGGAAGGAAGGGCCCCCACCTTCCTTTGCCTTATTTTCCTGCCAGCTAGTCCATCTGCTATCAGCTTGCTCCTTCTGGGGAGTTCTGCTGCTGCTGCTGTTTTACCCAGGGAAACCCCGATGCCTGGCATAGGGTTTTACCATGCAAAGTTGCTACTCAGACATACACCACGAGCAGAGTAAGCATGTAAGAGTAAGACTGAGATCTGAGCATGCCTCTGTTCTCTGATGGAGCGGGGCTGCTGAATGGAATCGTCACAGCGGTGACTGACAGCGACAGCGGTGACCAACAGCGACAGCGGGCGCTTCCACTCCCGGCTCCCGCGGAGGGAAGAAAGCCAGCAATTTCTCCGCCCTCTCACCTGGTGGTTGTGTGGGGGTGTCGTCCTCACTGTCTTGTCAGGGTCTGCGCCCCCGGAGGGTGCCTTCCTCTGTTTTGTAAAGTGCCACGTGATACCGCCGTGATAGAGAAATAATGATAATTAGGCGACAGCTTCGAATTATTTGACAACCAGATTGAAGGGTAAAGTGGTACTTTTTTATATAATACCCTAGAATTTGGATCAGAAATGGCATTCAAGGAAAAGGCATATTGGTTTCTGTCAGATGCGGAGCGTTCAAACCTTAAATCTGAGGTCAGACACCATAAAATGGAGGCCTGGTAGAAGCGTGTGGGGTGGCGTCGGATCTGGGTCCAGGCCGGGAAGGCTCTTCCATTGCCACCATCAGGTGTAAATAATTCAGCTGGGAGCTAAAGAGGAGGGAAGTCATTCTTTGTTTTTTTCTTTTACCTGAAACTCCATAATAGTATTCTTTTGTTTTGTTGTTGTTGGTGGTGGTGGTGGTACTGGGGATTAAACTCATGGACATTCTACCCTAAGCTACACTCCCACCCCAGTTTTATTTTTTATTTTTGAAACAGGGTCTCCCTAGGTTGCTGAGGGTCTCGCTAAGTTGCTGAGGCTGCCCTTGAAACTGTGATTCTTCTGTCTCAGCCTCCCAGGTACTGGGATTACAGGTGTGCACCACCCCACTCCTGGCTCATGATAGTATTTAATAATCATTAAATGGGCATCACTTCCCAGCCTCTGGCTTCGCTGAGGCCGGGGTTTCCAGAATTTGACTCATCGTGAGGCATGCCTTAATGTTGACCCTTACATTTTTATTTTATTTTTGTTTTTTGGTGGTACTAGGGACTAAACCCAGGAATATTCTACCTCTAAGCTACACTCCAGCTCTTATTTATTTATTCATTCATTCATTTATTGATTGATTGATTGCGGTACCGGGGATTGAACCCAGGGGCATTGTACCTCCGAGCCCCACCCCCAGCTCTATTTTTTTTATTCTTTATTTTGAAACAGGGTCTCACTAAGTGGAGGGCCTTACTAAGTGGCTGAGGCTGGCCGTGAACCCGGATCCTCCAGTCTCAGCCTCCCAAATACTGGGATTACAAGTGTGCGCCACCACGCCCGGCTTATTCTTTATTTTGAAACAGGGTCACGCTAGGTTGCTGAGACTGGCCTCAAACCTGTATTCCTGTCTCAGCCTCCCTTAACTCCTAAATTTTCAAGGCGTTCTTTCATTGCCATGGTTCCTGGTGGTGACCATGAAGCCATCTGTTTGCTTTGTCAAAGGAACATGGACCAAGAATCGGAAAGATGGGGTTCCGTTTCCTCCCTTGCTAGTTTCCATAGCTGTGTTGCCTTGGGCAGCTATTTAGCCTCCAAATTTGTTTCCTTATCTGAGAAATAATAGTAACTCTATCACAGGTCACACCCCGAATATACTGACAGTTACACTAGTTTATTTCCTGGAATACTTGCCATGTGACAGTCATTGTTCTAATTAACTTACATATCACTGCAATAGCCCTATGAATTATATTCTATCATTATCTTCATTTAATACACAAGGAAGCCAAAGGCCAGGAAGGTTAACTTGCCTAGCGTCATATAGCAAATAAATACAAAATCTCTACAAAAGTAAGGGATCACGAAGTTTCCTCAGACCCAGGATGTGTGAAAGTTAAGAAGTGAGGAGGAGCCAGGTGTGGTGGCGCATGGCTGTAATCCCAGTACTTGGGAGGCTGAGACAGGAGGATCACAGATTAAGGCCAGCCTCAGCAACTCAGCAAGACCCTCAACAACTTAGTAAGACCCTGTTTGAAAATAAAGAGGTTTTTTAAAGACTGGGAGTGTAGCTTGGAGTGGAATGCCCCTGTGTTCAATCCCCAGTACCAAAAACAAATCAAAACAAACAAAAAAAAATGATGTTAGGAGGAATACAGCTCTGCTATTGATGAGGAGATACCCCCACCCCGCCCCACGGGAGGGAGCGTGCAGGAGGGAGCAGCCTGCAGTGTTCCAGTCAACTAGCTCACGCCTCCAGGAGTCCTTGGTCTCCTCGCCTCCTTCCTCCTCTGCCCCACCTTCCTAGATCCCTGGTTTTTTTCCCCAGCCTCTTTCACATCCATTTCTTTCTCTCTCCAGGGACACGGCTCTCATCAGTCGCCTCACTTTGATTTTGATAGACTTGTATAGCCCGTGACCGTCCCTCTCCATGTCCTGTTGGTGTGGCATAACTCTTGGTCTCCTGGCTCTGCAGTTCCTGTCGCCGTCCAGTCTCCAGGCTGCCGCAGTCAGCCTTGGTGGCAGGCGTCTCTCCTACACCCTCCTGCAGCTCCTCACTGTCTGTTGAATAGAGGCCCCTCCTTCCCGGGGGCCCTGGGGGACTTTGGGTTGTTAGTGAGGGACAATCAACTCAAATAAGTGTAAACAGCAAGGGGAGTCCCCTGCCCCAGGCAGGGCTGAATCCAGGGTCCTGGGGCCACATCTTCAGGGTTCTGATGTCTTCCTCCAGGACGTGAGAGCCCCCACAACTCAGGCTCACCCCTTCCCAACACCCCCGACTTGGCTCGTCCTGGTCACTATGGCCAGCGAACAAGCCTGGCTGAACAGACACAAACCACAGCTGTCCATGATGCTCCTCATTCGGAACCCTCTCCAGGGACACCATCCGCCCCACACGTATGTTACATTAGTGCATCCCACCCCAGACACACCCGCTCCGTGCTTTACCAACACTGCCGTCCATTACCCTGGTCTCTCCCCTCATGTTTGTCCCTACCATCCCCATTTATCAAAAGTATACCAGTTTCCCAAAGCCCAGCTAAAATACTGTCTTCTATGAAGCCTTTCCTTATCCTGCCACTGGACACAGGTCATTCTGCCTTTCTTTGTCTAGTGTTTGTGCCAGGTGTGTTGCACACAGAGCCTTCCACTGTCATTCATCAGCATCTTCATCAGTGCCACGGTCCAGCGCTTTTCTGTGGCTCTTAACATGTATAAGGCCTTTCACACAGGTTATTTCATTTGCTCTTACGCAGAAGCCGATAAAGCAAGCAGGGACGGTTCTTGAACCCCGTGTCTGCAGCTCAGTGTTTCTGTACAACTCCTGTGCACCAGGACTTGCGCTGGGCATTGAAGTTAGAAACATTAACGTGATGACTGCTGGAAGCTCGACTGTCCCGATTTCACAAATGAGGAAATTGAGACCTGACAAATGAGTGCCCACCTGTCCCAGCGGCCATCGCTCCTAGTTCCTGGAACACACCGAGCTCTCCGCCGCCTCTGGGCCTTGGCAGGTGCCCTTCCCTCCACCTGGAACACTCTCCCTCCACCTCTAACCACTCCCCGTCTTTAAAGAGGCTTCTGCCGGCCATCTGCTTCCCCCAAATCCACACCTGCCCTGCTGTTCTCTTGTGGGACTCCTTGGATAGTCTTTACAGCACTTACCACAAATCATAATTGTTTCTTTAACGTTTGTAAAGCATTTGTCTCCTCCCAGACTGTGCGCTCCATGAGGACAGGAATAACAATGTTTTTGTTGACTCCTCTGTATCCAGGGCAGGGCACCATGCCTGCCCCACAAGGGAGAGGGTGTTGACCCATGCCCCTCTGGGCCCTTACCCGTGACATATGCCAACAAGGGACTCCAAAACCGGTTCAAGTCAAACAGAAAGCAACGTTACTGAGTCACACCAATCAGGGCCAGGGGCATTCTAGCAACCCAAGTTCCCATAGGAAAAAGAGTCGCTGGTTTCTCTAGAGTCTTGGGCTACCCAGGACAGGGGGACTCCTGGGAAGGAGTAAGGAGCAGACCATGGAACAGTTTACCATATGCCTCCTGTTTTCTGGAGTCTGTGTTCCATGTTCCGTGTTCCATGTTCAGGGGTGGGATTTTAGCATTATAATCGGGTGGACCTCCGGTGTCACTCTCTGGGTTGGAAGCTGCTCTTTACTCGTATTTCAGCCAGATGGGTTTTTAGTTGGCACCTTTAGTGTCCTGTTGAGCCGGTGTTTGTTAGGGTTAGCAAATAACAAGAACTAGGCATGATGACCTTCAGCTCTCGGGGCTCCTCCATCTCTTCGTTTGCTGAATGAAGGAAGGAGGGAGGCACCAGCCACTCACACAACTTAGTAATTGCCAGAGCAGAGGCTAGAGTTTGCATTGTCTGCAGCCAAGGTCAGCATGTCCTCCTCAACTGTGCCTACGACCAGCCTCCCCTCACCAAGTTACATGATGACAGAGACAAAGAACCCTAGCCCTGATTTGTATGTTTCCTTGGACATCAGCGGTGTTTGGTGCATGGGTATTTAGGACATGAAGGGTGGATCTGGGTTTGTATGGTGGCAGAAGCAGTGAGAGATAGCTGGATGGACCAGGAAGCAGAGTGCCAGGAGGGGCTCGGAAGATGCCCTTATGTGGAGGCCTGGAGGACAGACCTAACGGGCTAATAATCCTGTGCTGCGGTGTCCCCCTGAGAGAAGGGAAGGTGTTCGCACATCAGCCTGGGTAGAGAATCTCCACCTCCACCCCGATTCAGATCTAAGACTAATGCCCTGCTCTGGCGTTCTTGCAATAAACCTTCCATTTTGATAGGTCGTGAAAATTTTTCACTTTTATATTCCTATCACATTATATAGAACACTTTCATAATACGTGAAAGCAACTTTTACTTCTAACTCCAGAAGAAGCAGCCTGTTACTATAGCAATACCGAAAACATTTTGAGGTATTTTTATATAGTGAGTTCTACAAACGCCCTGCCAACTGTACACAGTGTTTAGTCGAAATGGGCCACAATACCCAAAATTGTTTCTCTATATCCTTTGTTAAACTCTTGCAAACTTGTCATTTAATTCCAAAAATGTAAAGCTCTCTTATTTTTAGGAAAGAGAATAATTGGGGGGGAGGATTGTAATATATTTGCCTATCAAACATTGAAAATAGCTCTGAAATCGCTTGGATTTTGTTGTGGGTGTCATAATGATATGATTGTTTCTTAGGATATTCTGGGATTTGGGGGGTTTTGTCTTCTTTCAAAAAATGAAATATAATCATAGATTCCATCTGTGTGTTTGCAGGGCCTAGACAGCTTCAAGGTGAAACAGAAATTCTTCTCCGGCGGCCAGGAGCCAACGGCTCTCTTTCCTGTGCCGTACGATCTACCCCCAGAGCTGTATGGAAGTAAAGGTGAGACACAGGAGGGAACCCTGGGCAGGTGGGAGCCTGTTTCGTGGAACCCTCTGGAAGCTCCGGTTCGCAGAGGCCCCTTTGCTGCCCTGCCTGCGGCCAGCGGAGCCGCAGTTCTCACACTGGTTGGTCTTAGAAGCCCTTTGCACGCTCATGATTATCAGGAATCACAAAGAGCTTTTATGTACATGGGGTTTTATATCAATTGATGTTTACTACGTTAGAAATTTAAACTGAGAAACTTTCAAGTATTTATTGATTTATTAGCTTTAAAATGAGAAGTCCATTGTGGCATATATTTTTATGACTGTTTCCAAAACTAGGAGACAAAATGAGCACGCAGAGTGGCATTCTTTAATGTTCCGTGCAGACTGTTGTGATGTCCCCTCACATGACAACAGCAAATGATGGTTTAGTATCATGAAAATAAATTGTGATTTCACCCCCCCCATGACCCCAGGCCACACTTTGAAAACTACTGCCCTAGCCTGTTACTTCCCTCAGGGCGGTGAGCAAGCGTGTGTCACGATAGACCGTCTGTAGGCATGTCTACAGCAGGTTCAGACGTCCTGGGAGCCAGGCCGGCTGGCTCAGGCACCCTGCCTCCGCCTGCCCCGGGTGTGACCCAGCCTCACAGGCTGCCAAGCCACTTTTATCAGTTCTGAGGACGTCTGTCTTCGAGGTAGGTCCATACTCAGAATGAGATGTATAATTAGGACACACTTGATACTTTAAAATGGCAAGTGTTTATTACATCACCATAACCAACATACTCTCCCCTGGCAGGTGAAAGCCCACATGAGCAGACAGATTACACTCTGCAGGCTTCTGTGCAAGTGCTGAATCTCAACACAGAACTCTGTTTTGATGAAGGGCTTTAATGACCTCACTACATTAATATTCCCAAATCTCCAGTTCTTGGCTGGAGCCAGCTTCACCCTGTGGGTCTCTCTGTTCGCAGGCAGTGCTGGCGGGGCTCTGTCACCTTCCCGCCCTCACTCACTCTTGCAGCTTCCATGGTGGACGGGCCTCCCCCTCTGGTGGACCCATTTCTTAGATCATACTGACACGTGTGGCACAGCTGATCCTGTCTCCAGTGGCCAGCGTGCCAGCCTGCCTCCTGCAGGTGCCTGCGCCTCTCTAATCATTTGTGTGGATACTAAGTTCCAGGGGCATTCTTCTTCCCCTACTTTCTTTTTTTTTTTTTTTTTTTTGCAGTACCAGGGATTGAACCCAGGGGCGTTCTACCTTCGCGCTACACCCCCGGCCCTATTTTTTTATACTTTATTTTGAAACCGGGTCTCGCGAAGTTGCGGAGGGCCTCACTAAGTAGAGAGAGAGAGAGAGAGAGAGAGACACAGAGCTGAGGCTGGCCGCGAACCCGGATCCTCCAGTCTCCGCCTCCCAAAGTACTGGGATTACAAGCGTGCGCCACCACGCCTGGCCCCTACTTTCTAAAGCATGTGCGTCCTCTAGATTTGTTGTGTATTCATGCATATTCTTCTTCTGTTAGCAAGCTTATATAGATTTTGTCAGAATTTCAAGAAATCTATGATCTGCCACCGTAACTGAACACAATGGGTTCACATCTTGGGAAGAGCAAAGCCAAAAAGCGCAACCAGGAGATAACAGAGTAGAGAAAGATTTATTACAGCGAGTAAGGAGAACACAGAGATTATTGCAAAGCCATGCTCTCCTGGAACAAAGGAAGCATGGGGATTTTATTTGGGGGGCCTATCCCTATTCACATAGGAAAACACATGTAGGGGCGGGCACAGGTCTAAGCATGCTCAGTTTAAAGTTATGATTTAAAAAGGAAAGTCGATGGACACATTCCTGGGCACATCTAGCTCAAGGTCATAGAGCACATGTTCAAAAGGGAAGATGATGGACACAAACGCTTCTGGGCATGCTCAGTTCAGTAATATACCTAGCCAGGTTTACTCTCGGTTGCCTGAAAGAATGAGTCCCACCGGCCCAGTGATCTTGACCAGTTCTTTGCAAGTTTTTCCAGAGGTTTAGCTAAAAGAAAAAGAAAGAAAGGACTCCTTTGTGGGTATATTAATGTAAGAGTTTGCCCCGAAAGTTTCCTGCATAATTTGCTGGCTAACACCACCAAAATAAAAAAAAATGTAAGGCTGGGCGTGGTGGCGCACGCTTGTAATCCCAGTACTTGGGAGGCTGAGACAGGAGGGGATCACAAGTTCGCCACCAGCCTCAGCTACTTAGTGAGGCCCTCCTCAACTTAGTGAGACTCTGTTTCAAAATAAAGAATTATAAATAGGGCTGGGATGTAGCTCAGAGATAGAATGCCCCTGGGGTCAATCCCTGATACCACACACACACAAAAATTTAAAAAGGAAAAGCCTGCTTTAAAACCAGGTTGTGTTTATACACCAACTCTATGACTTACCAAGTGGCCTTGGGTCATTAGTTACTTCTTCTAGGCCTTTGTGTCTCCAGCTGCAAACTGAGGAATATGCGAATGCCTACCTTACAAGGTTGTTGAAAATGTAAACTGAGATGGTATCTATGAAGTGCTTAGCACAGTGACTAGCCCACAGAGTCTAGTCAGTAGTCAATAAACGTTATCATAATTTTATCATAATTGTTCTTATTCCAACGCCTAGTTCAGTTCCTGGCACACACTAGACGGAGAATTAGCGTGGATCCCCTCCCCTTCCACTTGGCCAGCAATGGTTTTATAAAAGTCTAAGCCCTGCACAGGTCAGTCCCTTGCCCCTCTGGCTTTGTGCCACACTTGTCTTTTCTCCCTTTGTCTATTCTTCAGTTTCCTTTTCTTCCTTTTTTTTTTTAAGACCTGAGTTCTCCTAATAGACAGAATAGAGGTGGAGCCTGGTGTGGCAGCCTAAGGCTCTACCCCTGGGTTCTGGCCTTGGGTCTTGGATTTCCCAACCCCTTACCCTGGCTGGGTTCCCTCCCTTCCCTGTAGTCCTAATCGCCAAAGGAGTAGGAAAGCTAGGAGGGAAGACATAGAAGAACCTTTAAAACGTCCTGAGGTCCCTTCTCCTCCAACAGAAAAAGCATTCCCAAGAACTCCAAAGTTTACCCCTGCATAACGTCTTAGACCGTGGAATAAGAAATCTTCTATTTGGCCAGCAAGTCGAATGCTTTGCGATGTTTCGCTGAATATTTTTGTCTCTTAGGCATTTTCTTTGAAAGATACATACCAGAGGAACTGGAGCATTTTATTTCATGTCAGTACTATTTTGTCTTCTGTACTCCTTCAGTAGCATGTAGAATAATACCAGTAATTCAGATATCACCACTCTAGATGTAGCCAGCGGTCAAGGGAGCCCTGTGGACGAGGCGTTTCACCAAGATGTAGAAAAGTGAGTGGGCAAGAACATTTCAAAAGCACTTCACTTTAAACGGTGATTTTCAAACCATTGTAATACAAGATCTTGTCTGTTTTTTTTTTTCATTTTAAATCACAACACTGTACAGAAGGCTTAGCAAAGGAATATACTGCCGGGAAAAGTTATGGCCAAATATATTGAAACCAAGAAAATGGGCCGGGCGTGGTGGCGCACACTTGTAATCCGAGTACTTTGGGAGGCAGAGACCAGAGGATCCGGTTCGCAGCCAGCCTCAGCTCGTGTTCGCTCTCTCTTTCTC
>PVJS01003299.1:33673-76827 GCA_004027185.1 Glis glis
AAAAAAAAAAAAAAAAAAAAAAAAAAAAAAAAAAAAAAAAAAAAAAAAGAAACCAAGAAAATGATGAAATAAAGCAAAAACTGAGACTCAGCTACCAGGATTCCTTGCTTTGTGCAGAAGTTACTGTTGGCTCATGCCCTCGGCAGATGCTTGTGAGCGCCTCGTGTGCAGGCAGCCTGGGAGCTTGGACTGTATGGGTGAGCCAGCCAGGCCGCCCTGCCCCTGTCGAGCCCAGTGACACTCCTCTTGGCGGTATGCATAGCTTCAAACCCATTTTGCTAATAGGAATAGTACTTTTTTATTATTTTAATAGTTTTTGCTCATAGGAATAGTATTTCTTTTAAGAAGGCTTCTTATAAAGTGAAAGTGCCGCGTTTTTAAATGAACGTGGAAATTAGTTCCGTGTGTCCCATTTCTCTTGACCCTGAGCCTGACAAGAGAGTGAAACAGATCAGTGCTTTATCTCTCCTGAGCTCTACCCCAAGGGCATCTGCTGCATTGTCCCTTTTTCCTTGATATCCTTTGTATTATCTTAACTATTCCACAGAGTAAAATGAGGTGGGGTTAAAGAGCAGCCTGTCTTATTTAGGCTTAAAGAATAAGTATAAACCGGGCATGGTGGTGCACACCTGTAATCCCAGTCCTTGGGAGGCTGAGGCAACTTAGACCCTGTTTCAAAATATATTAATATATATATTGCTGGTGTATAGTTTAGAGGTAGTATGCCCCTGGGTTCAATCTCCAGTACCACACACACACACACACACAAAAGAATAAGTGTAAGTCAGGTCCGGTGGCACATGCCTGTAATCCCAGTAGGCTGGGAGACTGAGACAGGAGGATCGAAGGTGTGAGGCCAACCTCAGCAACTTAGCAAGACCCTCGGCAACTTAGTGAGACCCTGTTTCAAAGTAAAAAATAAAAAAGGCTGGAGAGGTAGAATGCCCCTGGGTTCAATCCCCAGTACTGGGGGACAGGGAGAATAAGTGTATAACACATTTAGGAAGTAACCGAACATGCAAACTTCAAATGTATTAGTTGAGTCCTATTCATTAAGTAGGTTGTTTTATTTTCCTGTTTTAAGTACACATGGTATACATGTATAGTATTTTTTCTTTCAACACTTTTACATAATTGCAGATGTACAGAAAAATTGCATGAAGAGTACAAAGGATTCCTATACACGCTTCACCCAGGTTCTCCAGATGTCAGTCAGTATTTTATCACAGTTGCATCCTTGCTCAGACTCTTTTCTGATCTGTTTGAAAACTGCAGACATGATGTCCCTTTGTCCCTAAAGATTTCCTAAAAAATAAAGGCATTTTCTTATATGATGATGGTATAGTTATCAAGATCAACATTTAGCATGGAGCCAATGGTATAGTTATCAAGATCAACATTTAGCATGGAGCCAATGGTATAGTTATCAAGATCAACATTTAGCATGGAGCCAATGGTATAGTTATCAAGATCAACATTTAGCATGGAGCCAATTATTCAGACTTCATCAGTTTCCTTAATCATATCCTTTATAGCAAAAGAGAAAGTCCAGGTTACGTGTTGTCTTCAGTTCTCATGTCTGTAGTCTCCGTTCCTTTGGGACAGTTCCACGATTGTTGTGTTTCATGACGCCGCAGCTTTTCAGAGCACAGGCCAATTGTCTTGCATAGTGTAGTAACACCCTACACTAGGTTTGCCCGCTCTTTCTTCATGAGGAAACCGGGCTGTGCACTTTCGCCAGAGTGCCACAGAGACATGCTGTCTTTGTCGTGTGCCTCATCTCAGGAGGCACCTGGTAGTGATTTGCCTAACTACTGCTGAAGTTGGCTCTGATCAATTGGTTAAGTCGGTGGCTACTAGGTTGTATATAATCTTTTGCCAGTATGATATATTTCAAAAAAATTTTTAAATTTAAGTGGCTAGAACTAAGCTAACCAGCAAATGTTAGAGAGAAGGTCCTTAAAACTTGCTTGGCACAAGAGATATGCATGATACAAATTTAGCACATGTATACTGTATATAATCCACTAAGATGCTTTAAAATCATTGGTTCTTAAACAGTGTGACAAGTCTCCTACTATCCGATTAATTTAAAATAGTTCCTTACATTCAGATAGTAGCTGAATAAACTTCAGTCTAGACATGCCAGGATTATTGTTAACATTGAGATTCATAAAGTACGTTTTTTGTGTGTGGCACTGGGGATTGAACCCAGGGACATTCTACCTCCAAACTACATCCCCATCCCTATCTTATTTTTATTTTGAAACAGGGTCTCGCTAGGTTGATGAAAGTCTTACATGTTTGCTGAGGCTGTCCTCGAACCTGCAATCCTCCTGTCTCAGCCTCCCAAGTATTGGGATTACAAGCGTGTGCTACCATGCCCAGCTCATAAAATATATTTCTAAGGGAAACAGTTGATTCAGTTGTCTTTCCCAAATAAGATTTTTAAAAGCTCAAGTTATTTAGAATTGTTTTAAGGGCCTGGTTTTGAAAGTTCTTTAAAAATGGGAATTTTTTTTTAATGAGGCAGCTAAAAAACATTTTCTAGAATGATCTTGGTCATCTCCTTTGGTGATATCTATTTTTGCTTCATAGCGCAAACAGAAGGCTGAACATAAACTACCAGCCTAGCTTTTAAGATGACTTTGTAACGAGGAATCTTAAGGAAAGCTAGAATTATCAAAATAAAAAAACAGTAATTTATACTATTCCCTTAAAATAAATAAGTACTTGGTTTTCAGCAAGTTGAATTCTTCCTCCCACTAGTTAGATGGTTCTGTTCTGCTGTTCTATGAATCTGTAGTCACAGATTAATGTGTGTGGTTCTTTTCAGAGAAAGGTATTAATGGAGTTCAGGTAACACTGATAGTGCAATTATAAATTATTGCATTTCTGCTAAGTTGGTAAACCAGTGTAACGTATTTTAGAACTTCCTTCTTGTTTCAGCGTATTAGCTTGTCTTTTGTATACTCCTTGATTTCAGAGTAGGCTCAAGTATAATTTTTGCCAATTGGTTCATCTCTTCTACACCCCCCAACACACACACACACACACTCACACTCATACACACACACACACACTCGCAGGCTGCTTCTGCCCAATATAAGGGAAGATTTAAAAGTGATTGCTCAGGTGACAAACGGTGGCTTCTGGAGGTAGTATATCAAGTCTCCTTCTAGAGCAGATAGGGGAAATGTACTTGTGGGTGTTTGCGCCTGGGGTGATCGTAGACTCACAAGTCTGTAACCCACAGCCATTTCACAGAGTGGGGGGAAAGACCTCATTACCCGGCTAAATAGAACAGCATTTTCTACTTCACTTGGAGTTGCCTGACCATTAAAAAACCTGTTAAGACCTACACAGTCAGGGGGTGGTGGCGGTCCTCATATACCTGGCAGTAGAGGGAGTGGTAATTCTCTCAGCAGCTAGCCCTCATGAAGCAACTTCTTATGAGCTGATCTGAGCACGTAACGTGAATTAACTCATTGTATCCTCACAATCCCATGATATGAGTGCTGTTGTGTGACCCCCAATTTCCAGATAAGGGACGTAGGACACTCAAGTCACCTTGGTCAAGGTCCCACAGGCAGGCTGGCTCCAGGCTCCAGGCCCCCTTTACCATTATCCTACACCCCCTCCCCATGGAGGGCTGAGTTCTAGGGTTGACAGAGGACACCGTCCACCCAGGGAGATGGGATAGAGACGAGAGAGCGACACCCTGCGGGCCGTCATTCCCAGTCTCCCAGTGGTGGCCTCTATATCAGCCTCCTCGGTTCCCGCCTAGACCTCGCTTTTTGTCCATCATCCCAGCCTCTCCTCCCACCAGAAGCCAGTCCTCTACACTGCCACCATGCAAATCTGGTCACATTCCTCTCCTGTTATAAATCCTTCCATTATATTCCAGAAAAAAAGACAGCATCCCATCCCACTCGGTCTGGGACCCCGCACCCTGAATGCATCCAGGTCATCTTTGGAAATTGAGGCAGGTGCACATTGCCAGGCCCCGGCCCCGACCTACTGCAGTCAGCTCTGGACAGAGGTCCAGGGAAGTGCTCTTACTCTGCCAGGCTGCCCAGTGATCCTCGATTGGCCAGGTGAGGGGCCACTCCACAGACACTGCAAAGTCACAACCCCAGCTCCATGGGCTCCCGGTCGGCTCCATGCGGCTTGTGTGTCTCACTCACCTCACGCTCTATCCACGGCACCTGGCAAGTCCCTGGCATCTAGCCAGCAGTCAACAATTTTTTTTTTTTTTTGAGGTACTAGGGATTGAACCCAGGGGCATTCTACCTCTGAGCTCCACCCCCAGCCCTATTTTTTATTCTTTATTTTGAAACAGGGTCTCACTAAGTTGCGGAGGGCCTCACTAAGTAGCTGAGGCTGGCCGCGAACCCGGATCCTCCGGTCTGGGCCTCCCAAGTACTGAGATTACAAGCGTGCGCCACCACGCCCAGCTTCAACAAATATTTTGAACATATGCACACATAGAATAGAAGGCAAGTTGTTCTCTCACAGACGATGTAGGAGGAATGCTTAAAACAGGTTTCCCCTAAATCAGCGAGCATTAATACTCACTGTAGTAAAGGGTAAAAAGACCCAGCAGAGTCACAGCCACCCTCTGCTCCCTCTGGTCGTGTGTCCAGCTTTCCCTCCAGGTGGTGGTGGGCCTGTCAGCCAGCATGGGAAACAGCCCACAGGTGCATATCTATCCAGTCATCTATAAAGCAGAGCTGCAGGGAAACGCCTGCACAGAGGCTCCCTGGTCCTTACCGGGTCATTGTTGTCTACTTTTGAGGGAAGGAGTGAATGCAGGGGTGATGTTGGTGTCACTGGCCGGCTGGTGAGTGTCTGCCTCACGAGTCCTGTGCTGCTGTAAAGAACATCTCAATAGTGACTCCAGTAGCAGGGGTCATGGTGTCCTCTGCCGTGGGAGTGAAGCAGAGCCGATGATGGGCTGTAGCAGAGAGGGCCAGGCATGGTGGGAGAGAGCGAGGGCTTGGGACCCATCGCCCTGCCAGGCCCTGCGCTCCTTATGAAACACACATGTAAAGCAGGCCCAGGGCTGCAGCTCCCTAACGAGCTCGCTAAGTTAACAAGTGTTGGCTGCACACTTTCAGACCCTCCCAAGGCCAGAGACAAGCCACAGTGTTCTGATAACTTGCTGCCGCCTTTGGAACTCTTTTTTTTTTTTTTTTTTTTTTTTGCGGTACTGGGGATTGAACCCAGGGGCATTCTACCTCCGAGCTACACCCCCAGCCCTATTTTTTATACTTTATTTTGAAACCGGGTTTCACAAAGTTGCGGAGGGCCTTACTAAGTAGAGAGAGAGAAACAGAGACAGGGAGAGAGAGAGAGAGAGAGAGCGAGCGCTGAGGCTGGCCGCGAACCCGGATCCTCCGGTCTCAGCCTCCCAAAGTACTGGGATTACACCTTTGGAACTCTTTTCCTGCACATCCTGCTGGGTGTTACTGTTTACATGAGATTATTCAACACAAACAGCCAGGCTGCTGCAAGGAGGGGTGGCAGAGACCACGTCCTCTGAGCTGCCATCCCCTCTGTTGAGGAGAAGGAGAGAGGGTCCCCAGAAGCCAAGACAGTGCTTGCTTGAACCTGACAGTCCTTACACCCGTGAACTGGCCGTTGACAGTAAGCCCCCAACCCTTCCACGTTCTTCTGTCTGTAATACGTATCAAGACAACGATGTGGGGCTTTGTGTTTAATCCTTGTGATGTATTTACACCCTACCCATAGTATGATGGTTCTTTTGAAATGGTGTGAGTCTAGCAGTAACAATGTGTAGTAAGAGTGCTTTGTTGAAGATTTTTTTTTCCCCAATTTCTGAAACATCTATTAAAAAGAAAGAGAAGTTGCCACTTACTGAGCACTTGCAGCGTGCCAGGGACTTTCACAGGTGTTCTCGCTTGTGCTCAGGCAGTCCCTGACGGTGGCTACTGTAATCGGTTCCCCTTCACAGAGAGAAACCTGAGGCCAGACCCCGGTGCCTCCCCTGAGAGGTGCTGAGAGGGGTGGAGGCGGGATTCGGACGTAGGTCCTCAGTGTCCTCCAGCGCACCATACACGGGCCTGCTGCTTTCTTCAGCGTTGATCTGCAGTCATCTTCACAGGGCTTTTTATGTCTTGGCGATTATTAACCTTTAGTAACATAACAAAAACATTTCACGGACAGGACTCTGTCCTCTTGGTTAGATGTGACCAGCTGAGAGCAAACGTGGCCCTTGACCGCACCCGCGCTTGCCCCTTCAGCTTCCTAACAGACGAAGGGACTCGCAGGCCTTGGGGACTGTATCTGTGGCCCCTCTCCCTTCCCTCCACTTCCCCCCACACTCCTGGCTGCCCTGCCTTAGGCCTGTGTTCCGTGCCAGACGCTGTCCTGCATGCTACCTGGAATTAATCTCATTCATTCCTCAAGATGGCTCCACGATATAGGCACAGATAAGGAGACGGGTTCAGACTGGTGAAGTGACTTGCCAGTGTGGCACAGCCAGGTGGCAGAGCCAGGATTCACCCCTGGGGTCCTGCCGTCTGCATCCCCATGCTCACCTGGCCCTGCGTCCTTTAGAAAGCCATCGTCTGAGTGGGGTATCGTCTGGGGTTGATTCAGAAATCATTCTTCACGGTTTGGAGAATTGAGCACACACATGCTTTTGTCCCATCAGGTAAGTGAACTTTCTGTGATCCTGTTAAAAAATACTGCCGTGTGTTTTTCCCCAGATCGGCCGTGGATTTGGAACATTCCTTACGTCAAAGCACCGGATTCACATGGGAATATGTGGGTGCCTTCCTGAGAATCTTAAACTGCTGTGGAATTTGAGTGTAAGACGTCGAGCCCCAGACATCAAATGTTCTTGTTGGTACTGGCTGTTCACTCCCCGTAAAATCTGACTTGCACCCTACAAGACTCTGACTTGCACCCCGCAAAATTCTTTGCAAAGGTCACTCTGTGAACGTACATGTTGGTTATACCTTTAGTGGTCTCTATCAACATTCTCATTTTTAAAAAGTGTTATTTTCTTAATTCACTTTTATATGTTTTGGAAAGAAAGCTATTAAACTTCCTAATGTTAAAAATATCTACCTCTGAAGACATAAAATTACCCTTGTGATGCTGCGGAATCTCACTGTGGTGTCAGCTGTTGTGAGCTGAAGCTTGACTGTTCTGTGCTTCCTCAGCCTCGTCTCCATCTCCAAAGGTGCCCCTCCTCCTGCCTGAGCTTTCCAGAGAAAAAGTGCTGTGGATCGGATTGTTTGCTTTTTTGCCCCACTCTCTCTGGGTGTCTCTGGGGTGGCTGGGTGTGAGTCTGCTGATGTTCCTGGGATCTGTGGCTGCGGCTGCTGAGCTGCTTCACCCCCCTGGAGTCTAGTTACCCACCTGCAGCTCTCTTCCCAAGGCCGCTCCTCCCTCTCCAGCGCCCTGCTGGCTGCCTTGTTGCCAAACTGACAGGCCCCTCTGGACCGACCACCTGCCGTTTGCTCTCCTTTCCCAGGCTGGATGGGTATCTCTTCCATAATGTGATGGATTGGGTCTGCAGTGCCCCCCCACAACCCATGTGTTAGGCATGCAGCAGTGTTCAGAGGGGAAGAGATAGGATCATGACGGCTCTCACCTTGTCAGTGGATCAGTCCATTTGATGGATTAATAATTCTTTTTTTGATGCTGGGGGTCAAACCCAGAGGCATTCTACCTCCGAGCTACACCCCCAGCCCTATTTTATTTTTATTTTGAAACAGGGTCTCACTAGATTGATGAGAGTCTCACTATTTGCTGAGGCTGTCCTCGGACCTGGATCCTCCTGTCTCAGCCTCCCAAGTACTAGGATTACAGGCGTGCTCCACCATGCCTGGCTGATAGATTAATAATTTGAATGGAGCCAGGTGCAGTGGCTTAATTCGGTGCCTTCAGTTCACATTAGAGGAAACTGCAGCCCAGAAAGGATGTCCCCGGGTCACACCACTGGCTGGGGTCAGAGAGATGAGTCTCTTTCTGCTTCATGTGCATCGGGGTCTCCTGAGGTGATGTAGACCCTACTTTCTCCTGCGTGAGGCTGACTTTAGTTTGTCACCAGCCTCTTAGGAGAAAGTCAAATACTAGTTTTGAAAGCTAGCCTTTCGGGCTCTTCCTCAGAGGCCTAGGACTTTGCAAAGTTACCTTGGGAAGCTCCCGTGGAGGTGCTGAGCGGAAGCCGAGGCTAGGAAGACAGGCTGTGGGCCCTCTCCCACCTTCCAGCAGAGAGAACCTCTGCTTTACCCACTGGAATTCCATGAGGGATATTATTTGGGACATTTTTTCTTCTTAAACAAAAAGTTGAATAGCCACTGAATTAGTTTAACCAGCTCACCTCACAGGTAAGAGAACTAAGGCTTCTCTGGGCCTGCCTTGTATGTACACAGTATTAAAACCCCGCCTCAGATGAGCCTGGTGGCCACAGAAGGAAACTGGGAGGCCCTGTGCTCGCAGCAGAAGCTGATGCAGTGGTGGGGACAGCCCTAAGCCGGTGCCCAGCGGTCAGAACTAGGTTACCAAGCCAGGCACGGTGGTGCACGCCTGTCATGCCAGCACTTGGGATGCTGAGACAGGAGGATCTCAGGTTCGAGGCCAGCATGGTAACTTAGTGAGATCTTGTTTCAAAATAAAAAAGCAAAGGGGCTGGGAGTATAGCTCAGAGGTAGAATAGCCCTGGGTTCAATTCCTAGTACCACCGCCAAAAAAAAAAACCTCACAACTGGGTGACCAAAGGACTGTCTGTGGCCGACAACCTGAGGTTCGGTCGTCGTTGCCTGGAGGAGGGCAGGGACGGGTGGTGGTGGCACCATCTTCCAGGCCGTGCCTGCCGAGCCTCCGTCACAGAGCATCCTTGAAATAACTGCAAGCAGTCGGCCTGCTCAGGAGGAGCACCCGGCCAGTCAGGACGGTGGCAGCGACCGATAGCTGACATTCATGGCCGTGGTGGCCACGTGGTATGTTGCTCATCTGATCCATGTAGCAGCACAAGGAGGTGGGCAGCCACGGGGGTCAGAGCTGGCGTCAGGCAGGCCGGGGTTTGACCCCTTGCTCTGCCACTCACTGCTGTGTGGCCTGGCCAGGCTGTGTAAGGTCTCTGTGCTTGGGCCCTCCAGCTGCAGGATGGAGGTGTGTTAGCCCCACCGCAGGCCGTGGCCGTGAGCGTGCGGAGGGAGCGCTGTGCTCACACAAAGCCCGACAGGCGGCTGCCCGGCCACTGTCCAGTGAGCTCATCAGGATGATCTCACTACCCTGACGCTGCTTTCTGGACTTGCCACAGATCGGTCCCCGGCCGCACTCCTCTACACACAGTGGGACCCCGGAGGCCACCTGCACAGAGGTGTGTAAAGCAGGCCCGTAGACGACGTGAGGTGACAAGGGGGCAATCCACGGGCGAGGACTTTGCACTCGGCAGGTGTCCCGCAGTCCTGTGCCCCTGCCCAGGAGCGTGGGCTGGGGGAAGGGCAGGGCTGAACCAACCAGCCAGGTCGGGCCAGCACCACGTGCCTTCTGGCACAATTGCTAGCACACATGGGAAATAATAATACCACAAGAATCATTGAGAACATGTGCAGTGCAAAAAACAAGCAGTTCTACCCATATGTTCCTTTTGTAATGGGACTGGATAAATTACCCAAGAGCTACAAAAAAAGCCGCAATGAGCCTGCCTGCAAATGTTTTTGAGGAAACTGTGCTTCCTTCCGTCCTCAGGTTGGATCTCAAGGGTGACTTCCCACCTGAAGCAGCCGTCCCCTCCCTCCTGTCTGCGTGAGGCAGCAGGACCCCTGCCCTTTTCCATCTTCCCAACCTTCCAGGTCTCAGAGAAGCACTGTCCTTTATACCTGCTGAGGACAAGTCACCACGTGAAAGAACCAACCCCTTGCATCTTTACAAACTGCCAACATAGGAGGCTCACTGTCGGAGAAAGGAGTTGTCCATGTAGATAAAATAAACCACTGCCTTTTATTCATAAAAAGGGTATTTTTTCAGTCTTATGTGACACCCCCTTTTTTTTTCCCAGTACAGGGGATTGAACCCAGGAGCACTCCACCACCGAGCCACACCTCCAGCCCTATTTTGAGACAGGGTCTTGCTAAGTTGCCCAGGCTGTCTGGAACTTGTGATCCTCCTGCCTCAGCCTCCTGAATCAGTGGGAATGTAGACACATGCCACCTCTCCCGAGTACTTGACATTCTTTTATGAGTGTGAACATGAGCCTAAAGCTTAGAATTTTTCATACCAAATAATGAATTCCAACAGAACGTGCTGAGCGCTTGAGCATTGCAGAGACCCAAAAAATGTGGAGGCAGAGAATTGCCAAGTGACACCTGGTGACCTAAAAGAACTCACCTGCCATTTACCAGAAGGACTCCATGTCCTCCACGTCTCATGAGTTCTCATAGGAAGGAGGAGTCATCCACCACTAGCTTCTTGAGGGAGGGAAGGAGATAGGGCTTTTAAATTATTTATCAGCATACTCGGTAAAGCTGCCTGCTTTTAGCCATAGTGAGATCTAATCAGCCTTGACGCTCACTGGTTCGGGAGGTGCAATTTTTCCACATAACAGTACTCACTAGGACTTCCTGAGTTCCCCCTCTATTTCAATTCCTCTATGTAAGTGCTTTGTACTTGGCCCTCACATCACCCTTTTGAGGAACGCACCATTGTTACTGCATTTTGCAGATGAGGAGACTAAGGTTCAAGGAGTTAAATAACAGAGGGTCCCACATTAAGCAGTGGGACCCAGAACCCAGCTCTGCCATCTCAGAAGTGCACGTTTTCCCGTACCTCACCACACTGCAGTGAGCTTCGTTTTCCTGCGATCTGGTAGAAGTTAAATGGTTTTCCCTAATAGCAATTATTAAAGTTAAGTGAGTACGGTTTCTGCATCAGACTCAGTAGGCTTAAAATAAGAACATTGGATTTGATTTTCATCATCGTCTTCTTTTCCCACATGAAATGAAAAGTTTATTTTCTCGGGAAACAAGATCCACTATTACTTGATCCGTTGTGAAACCATTTTTGAATCATCTAGGTGTTTTGTAATTCAAATTTGGGGTGTCCTTACCAAAGAATTACAGCCGTATCCCTTTCCTTAGGAATTCAAAAAAGAATTCCTTGAGAATGCTCATTTCTGTCTGCATACCTCAGAGGTTTAGATAGGCATTCTTAATTTACATTTATACAACTTAGCAATCATGTTGATGGATTAGTGATGGTAATGGTATTTGACAAAGTATGATAAAAATCTGAACAGAAACTAAATGACTGGCAGGACTAAAATAGCTTAACCATAAGGTGGGGCTAAATCTAAAATTCTACTGATTATATACTAGGTATATGTTATGCATAGGTCAGATCCCATTGTGGTAAAATCTTTAGAAATTTTCCAAATATAATAACCCGCTTTTTTTGGTACTGGGGATTGAACCCAGGGGCATCCTACCTCTGAGCTACATCCCCAGCCCTTTTTATTTTATTATTTGGAAACAGGGTCTCACTAAGTTGCAGAGGGCCTCCCTAAGTTGCTGAGGCTGGCTTCGAACCTGCAATCCTTCTGTCTCAGCCTCCCAAGTACTAGGATTACAAGTGTACGCCACCACATCCAGCTCACTTATATTTTTATCAACTAATAATGTATGTCTTAGATGGCTGTTGCTTATAGGACTCATACAAAAGATGAGACAAATCAGATTAGGGGCTAGGTGCAGCCAGTTGATCCTGGGAAATGCCGGCAATGACATGACCAGGACCCAACGTCGTGGAGGCAGATGACCAGCTCTGGGCCTAGACTGTGCCACCAGGTCCCTGAGCATTAGACATCCACAGCAAGTACTTCGTGCCAGGAACTGCTCCCCGTCTACCATTCAATCTTCATAATAACCCTGTCGAGGAGGTACTGCCATCCCCATTTACAGACGGAGAAACGAAGATGATTCGTCCAGAGTCGCACAGCTGGCAAAGGCAGAGCTGGGACCGGAGCCCAGGCAGTGCAGCTCCAGCCATGCCACATTCCGACTGTGGGAAGGGTCGGCGCACCAAATACGGCTGATACTCCCGAGCTGCAGCCAAGCTACAGGAAATGTAACTGTAGATACCAGACCGGGTGTGCTTTCATCCCCCGTAACAGCAAATCACGGTTGGCGTGACAGAGCCAACAAGCTGCACATAAAATCCACCTCTAAATGTCCCATTAGTATGCAGGACTGAGCCGCTGAATTATTCAAGCCAGACCTAAAGGCTGATGGAGCAGGCGCCTTAAGTTGAAGCATGGAGGGCTGGAAACTTCGCACCCTTGTGAATATGTTCTACTAAATTCTCCAACCTAGGCCTACTGTTTCTGTTGACTCGCTAGATTGAAAGTATAGAGTGGAAGGAACCTGGGTGTCAAAAGAAAAGGCAGCATAGAGGATGCTGGAGCGAGGGAGGAAGCAAGGGGCAGCCCAAGAAATGGGGTGCTTGGGTACCATAAAACAAAGATGCTTTGGACCAAAGCATTGTAAGTCAGGGTACAATCCAAATCCCACACTTTGAGAGTCCCAGGCGAGTCGGTCTCCAAGCAGACTGCCGCGGGTGCATGTGAGTTGCTCTGTTTTCTCTTCAGGTCTAGGAGAAGCTCCCCCGAAACCACAGTCCAACTGATGTTTATCGTTCACGTATCTAAGCCGCTCGGTCCGGTGTGTCTCCTGTTCCCTTTGTGGCAAAGTTTGCAGAGCCCCATCGCAGTTTATTAGAACTGGAAGGCATCCAGGCCAGTCTCCTTTCTTAAGTGAGTAAAGAGAAACTTGAAAGAGAAAGGCAAACACCTTCATGAGGAAATGCCTCTGTGAGGCATCTATTATAGGTCAACTTGAGTGCAGGTAACTATATGCGTCATCACACTCGGGGGCAGGTGATATCTTCAGTTTATAAGAGAAAAATAAGGTTCAAGGTCACACAGCTAGGTAATGGACAGGAGCTGTGCCTCATCCGTGGTGCTGGGTCTGTCCTGGCTAAGCCAGCGCATGTCCCATTCCAGACCCAAGGACACGGATGTCATTGTTTTCTGTGGATGCCTGCTTGCTCATAGGTGCTTAAAAAATGATGACAACTGCGGGGTGCAGAGACGTAGACCTATAATTCCAGCTTCTCAGAACGTTGAGGCAGGAGGATTGCAAGCTCAAGGCCAGTCTGGGCAATTTGTCAGGACCTTGTCTCATTAAAAAAAAAAGGGGGCTAGGAATGTAGCTCAGGGGTAGAGCACTTGCCTAGTATATATAAGGGCCCAGGTTCAATCCCCAGTGCCATAAAAAAAATAAATAAAAACCCTACATAAAGCTACTGAAAGTTACCAAAGCAGGCAGAAACTGGAGGTGAATCAGTATCTGGAAGAAAAGGACCACACTGAGTTTCCTGTTTTTTACCACTTTTTGCCTGAGGTCCAGCCTTAGTCTGCACCATGCAGATCAGGTAAACCTCCAGTGGAAAAATCTACAGTCTTACTGGTTTGAAGAACTAGAGGAGAGGGTTCAGAGCTACCACAGCCTCTTGGAAGTGAAGGGGGAACAACAGAAAAGAGACAGAGAGGAACTCTCTAGAAACTCCATTCAGATCTCAGGCTGACCAGTGAACTATGTGTACACAGTGAGAGCTAAAAACAAGTAAACATCAAATAAAATTAAAACCTCAGTCCCTTAGTTGCACTAGTTACATTTCAAATGCTGAGGAACCACTGCCATATTGAACAACATAGATATAACATATTTCCGTTGTGCAGTAAGTTATACTGGACAGCATTGGTTTGGTCAATCCCATTAAAATGTGGAGATTGTCAGGACTTATTCTCCCTTCTACCCTGGTCCCCCCAAAACACCCAACTGTATGCTGCTCACAACAAATTCACTTGAAATATGTAGCTAGACATAAGTTAAATGAGTTGGAAGATGTACCATGCAAATGTCATGGATTAATGATATTAAATGTCTGGATTAATATCAAATAAAAAGCAGACTTCAAAGCAAAGGATATTACCAATAATAGACATTTCATATAAAAGCATTACTACATATTATGGGTTGGATCTGGACTGTCCCCCAAAGTCTCATGTGCTCAGAGGTGGGGCTTTGGGGATGTGATCAGATCCTGAGGCTCTGACCCCATCAGTGAGTTAATCCAATGATTGGTTCATAGCTGATGGCATTGTTGGGAGGTGTGGAAGCTGTCGGAGGCAGGGCCTGGTTGGAGGAAGTGGGTCACTGGGGGCCTGCCCTAAAAGGGTCATTCTCTCTGCTGCCCAGCTGCCATGAGCTGAGCAGCTCTCCTCCACCGCAGTCTTTCACCCTGATGTTCTGCTTCACCCGCCCAAAACATTGGATCCAGCTGACTTTGGAATGAAACCTGAAACAGTAAACCAAATTAAATTTTTCCTCCTCTAAGTTGTTCATATCAGGTATTTGTCACAGCAATTCAGAACTAACATACTACATCAGCAAGGTATGATAATCATAAAGGCAATATGCTTAATTACAGCTACAAAATAGATGAAACAAGAATTAAAGGGAGAAACACACACAATTATAGCTGGTTATTTTATTTTTTATTTATTTATTTATTTATTTATTTATTTATTTATTTATTTATTTTTGCTGTACCGGGGATTGAACCCAGAGGCATTCTACCTCCACGCTACACCCCCAGCCCTATTTTTCATACTTTATTATTTTGAAACCGGGTCTTCTCACGAAGTTGCAGAGGGCCTCACTAAGTAGAGAGAGAGAGAGAGAGAGAGAGAGAGAGAGCGAGAGAGCTGAGGCTGGCCGTGAACCCGGATCCTCCGGTCTCCGCCTCCCAAAGTACTGGGATTACAAGCGTGCGCCACCACGCCCGGCTATAGCTGGTTATTTTAAATACTTCTTTCTCACCAATTGATAGAATTAACTAGAACTATAAAGACAAAAGATCTAAAAATCATTATCAATTACCTTAAATGACATTTATAGACCCTGACACCTCACAACTATAAGATACACATTCTCTCCAAGGGCATGTGGTACATTCACTAAGATAAAACAAGCCTCAATAAATTTAGAAAGATTGGAAACATACTGAATATGGTTCACATTGGAAATAAGCTAGAAATAATGTCTTTGAAAAATACAGATATTTGGAAATTAAGCAACTCAGTTGTAAATAATCATGGGCTAAACAAGAGAAAAGAAAAAAAATATAACAAAACATGAAAACACAACATTCAGAATTTTTTAAGATGCACTAAGCAAACAGGGACATTTATAGTTTAAAATGCTAACATAAGCAAAGAAGAAAGGTCTAAAATCAGTAATATAAACACCCAACCTAAGAAGTTGAAAAAGTGAAGAATAAAAATAATGGAGTAGAAACCCCAAGTGGAATTTATCCCAGAAATGTAATGTTTTTTAGTGTTTATGCTTTTTAATGTGCATGCTTACTAGCAAAAGCAATTGATGAAATTCAACATATTAAAAGAACAAAGGAGAAAACTATATGACTATTGCAATAGATGAGAGAAAACATTTACAAAACCGAGCACTCATTCATGCTTTATTGAACTCTTCCTGACTTCAAGACCTACAATAAAGCTACAAGTAATCTAAATACTGTATTAGCATAATAGTAGAGAAATATGTAATAAATGAAATACAGATTCCTAAAATAAATTCACTCATATTTGTGTTCCAAGAAAATGGCTTTGGAATAACTGGATATCCATATGAGCAAAATGAACAACTCTGACCTCACACCATGCAGAAACAAACTTAAAATGGATCTAGACCCAAAAAAATAAAGCTGGGAGGAAGGAGACAAAAAAAACCATGTGAGCTGGGTGTGGTGGCACACGCTTGTAATCCCAGTAGTTGGGAGGCTGAGACAGGAGAATCGCAGGTTTGAGATCAACCTCATCAACTTAGTGAGGCCCTCCACAACCTAGTGAGACCCAGTTTCAAAATAAAGAATACAATAGAACTGGGGGTATAGCTCAGAGGTAGGATGCCCCTGGGTGCAATCACCAGTACCACACAAAAAAAAAAGAAAACCTAATGCAACTTTAAGGGAGGTAACGATTTCTTAATATACTGAGAGCACCAGACATAATGGTTGATACATTGGGCTTCACCTAAATTAAATTAAAAGCTTAGTCAGGCATGGTGGCACACTCCTGTAGTCTCAGTACTTGGGATGCTGAGGAGGATCACAGGTTCAAGGTCAGCCTCAGCAACTTAGATCCTCAGTAACTTAGTTAGGCCCTGTTTCACAATAATAATTTTATAAAAATGGTTGGGGGTGTTTCTTGGAGGTAGAATGCCTCTGAATTCAATCCCCAGTACCCAAAACCCAACCAAACAAAACCTTGTATATGTCAGAAAACATTTAAGGTCTACGGCCATACCACTCTGAACATACCCAATCTCATAAGCTAAGCAGGGTCAGGCTTGGTTAGTACTTGGATGTAAGAAAACATACTTAAGAAAATAAGTAAATAAGCCAGAGGTAGAAAATAGGTACAAGATAGGTATCTGAAAAAGAACTGGTATCCTGAATATATAGAGTTCCTATAACTCAATAATAGAGAAATCAATTTTTTAAATGGGCAGGATGTTTACAAAGATATACAGATGTCCAACTGGCACATTTGACATCAGGGAAATGCAAATAAAAACCACAATGAGATAATGCTATACATTCACCAGTATAAAGTGTATTTAAAATTCAAATGGCTGCTAGTGCCAAATGTTCAAAAGGCCATGGATCATGTGGAACTACTGTATATTGTTGGTTAGCATAGCTACTTTGGAAAAATGTCAGGCAGCTTCTTGTAAAACTAAATGTGTTCCTCTTCTATGACCCAGCTATTGTGTTCCTAGGTATTTACCCAAGAAATCGGAAAACACATCCACAAAGTTTTACTTATGATGACCCACACTGGTTTCTATCAATAGAAGAATGAATAAAACTATGGTATATCCAAACAATGAAAAACTAAGGAAAATAAAAGAATTACTAAGAACATGGATACATCTCAAAAACAATACCTATATGATTCTATTCATATGAAGATCTAGAACAGGCAAAACTAATTTCTATTAAGGCAAAAGTAATACATGGTAGAAAAATGCAGAACAGTGGTTTCCTCTGGAGGAGTGGGGGCGGGGACTTGCTGAAAAGGGACTTATGGGAACTCTGACTTGGTGATGTTTGGTTGATAGGTTGGGTAGATTGTGGTTGGTTTCTAAAGGCACACACATCTGTCAGAACTCATCTATTGGTACCCTTAAGATTTGTGCATTTCATTGCAAGTAAATTTTATCACAATAAAAAATCTTTAAATAAATATTAAACTGTAGATAATGGCAGAAGTACTAGGGATGGAGGCAAAAGTGGGTCCAAATCTATTACTTGTGTGTGTGTGTGTGTGTGTGTATGTGTGTGTGTGTGTTTTCCTGGGAAATGAACCCACGGGTATTCTGCCTTTGAGCTACATCCCGAGCCCTATTTAATTTTATTGTTTTTATTTTAAAACAGGCTCTCGCAAAGTTGCTCAGGGCCTCACTAAGTTGCTGAGGCTGGCCACGAATCTGTGATCCTCCCATTTCACCCTCCCAAGTACAGAGATTACAAGCAAGTGTCACCACGCCCAGCATCGATTACTTTTTGAAATGCATCCTAACTGAATAGATTAATGAATGGAAAGAGGGACAGATAGACATAGACATATAATAGAGTAAAATGTTAATTGTAGGATCTAGGCGGTGGGTATGTGGGTGTCGCTGTAAAATCCATTCAACTTTTTGATGTTTCAAATTTTTCATAAGTCGGGGGGATCAGGGTCTCTACACCTGCAGCGACAGCTATAGTCACCCACCCCCCAAGCTCTTGCACAGTAGACTGGGTGCCAGAGAGGAGTGAATAATGGAGCTGAGGAATACTCGAAGCACCAGGGCTTCTAATGAGACACTCGCCAGAGCTGTGTCTCTTTATTCAAAATCATTTGGTTTTACTACACAGGACTTTGAGCCTTTCTGTCTCTGTTCCTGGTGAGTAGCATGGCCAGGTGGGTCTCCTGGGACCACACTCGGAAATCCTACTCAGTTCGCAGATGCGCTGGTATCGGTTCCTTCGTGCATCCCTCAGTGTTCGTCCACACGTGCCCGGGTGGGGGGTGACTCCGGAGCGGCTGTGTGTGGCTGGGTGCACCGGTGGGGGCGAGGTGTGGAGAGCGTACGGAGCGCCCTCTCCTGGCCCCAGAGGGACCCTCGCAGGCCAGCTAAGCACCCGACCCGCCTCTCCAGCAGGGCTCCGCGGATCTGCGTACCGGGCGGGAGCGCCGCAGCCCGGAGGGTGGCGGGCGGAGGGCCCAGAGTCCGCCGGCTGAAACCGGTGCAGGAGGCGGCCCCCGCGACCTGGAGGCGGGCGACAGGGTGGAGTCGGTGCCGCCGGCTGCCTCGCGGCCCCACCTGTTGCAACGTCGGAGCGCGCGCTCGAGGGAGGCACAGCGCGCCCGGCAAGGCAGGGCCGAGCCAGGCGGGAGCCCAGGGGCCGTCCTGACCGCCACGCTGCGCGAGCGCTCCCGGGGAGGTGAGACCCGAGCGCAGTCGCGGCGCCCGCGCCCCCTGCGAGGTGGGGTGTCTGGGAGGGAGCCCAGCCGTTTGCTGGAGAGCCTTGCAGCTAGTCGGCTCAGAATAGGGGAGAGCACTGTGCGCGGAGCATCTCCCCGCGCAAGAACTACGGAGCCGAGGCAGCCAAGCGCGGAGGGAGAGACAGAACTCCCCGGAGTCCCCTGCCCACTGTCCTTGGCTGTCTCTCCCGGAGCTGGGCTGGCAGAGCCAACAGGTGCGGGCAGAGAACACCCCACGCAGGACCCGGAGGCCAAGGGCGCCCTGGCCGGGGCAAGGCGAGGGAGGCTGCCCGGGGAGATGCTCCTAACTTCCTTCGTTCCCTTGTTCCAACCTCCCTTTCCGGTCTCTCCCCAGCCCGGCAGCCTGCCCAATGCCGCGCAGCGTGGGGGCCGGGCGGGAGGTTCGAGCCCACAGATGCCAGCCCACTCAGTCCCTCCGTCCGTGCGCCTGCCCCGGACCCGTTCCAGCCTCTAAGCCCAGGCAGCCTGGTCGGTGACTCGGGAAGACGGGCTCGGCGCCACACGGCAACTAGGACGCACCACCGCGGGTCCATCTGGAGAGGCGTCTCCAAAGCCAGGGGACGCCCCGCGTCCTGGGCACCCGCGACTTGAGCAGCGATGGTTAAAGGGATCAAGGCCTCGTGGCTCTGCTTCCCCGCCGGGCTCCGGGGACCCTCGACCTTTGCTCCAGGGGACGTTCGAGTCCGCCCGAGTTTGCCCTGAAGATGCGCCACGCCCCTTCCCCCATCTGAGCCGAGCCTGGACCTGGGTGCAAACCCAGCGCCCGCACCCTCGTGCCCAGCAGACACGCACTCTGCGCCCGGACGCTCGGGTCTTCGGTGCTAAGGAAACTCCAAGGCGGGCGGGGAGCGGCGGCGACAAAGCGGATTCGAAACCAGGCGTCCCGGCGGCCGTGGAGAGCTGGTGCGGCCGGAGCGCAGCCTGGGGGAGCGCCCCGCGGCCATGGGCGAGCCGTCCCTGGGGCGCCCGGGAGCCGGCTGAGTGCCGCCGAGCCGCGACCTCCCCGGGGCGAGGGTGAGTCGGCCGGCGGCCTGGCGCGGGACTGCCCCGGGGGCCCGGCCATGGCCGGCCGGGGGTGCAGCTGCGGCCCCTGCCACCTGAACGAGGACAACGCGCGCTTCCTGCTGCTCGCCGCGCTCATCCTGCTCTACCTGCTGGGCGGCGCCGCCGTCTTCTCGGCGCTGGAGCTGGCGCACGAGCGCCAGGCCAAGCAGCGCTGGGAGGAGAGGCTGGCCAACTTCAGCCGCGGCCACAACCTGAGCCGCGAGGAGCTGCGCGGCTTCCTCCGCCACTACGAGGAAGCCACCAGGGCCGGCATCCGCATGGACAACGTCCGGCCGCGCTGGGACTTCACCGGCGCCTTCTACTTCGTGGGCACCGTGGTGTCCACCATAGGTAAGTGAGCCAGCGGGCCTCCTCCCGCTGGGCAGGACCGCGCCTCTGCCTCTTGGACTGCCATTCTCCCACCTGGGCGCCGCCCGCTCCACCAGGTGAGCTGTCTGTTGCTTGATCAACAGGTGGTAGTGTTTCCCTGCTATTCTATACGTGGGCCACCCACTGGCACCACCGGCCTCACCTGGGAGCTGTTTAGAAATGCAGTCTCCGTTCCCCACCCCCGACCTACTCAGTCAAACGCTGCCGGCTAACCAGTCCCAGAGGATTTAAGTCATCCTGAAATCCAAGAAGCTATGCTCCAAGAGGTGGTCCATCATCTAGTTAGACATGGAGCCTGACTTCATGGAACTTCAGAGAGAAAGCTTTCAAATAGGGAGGGATAGGAACCTCTGAGCGTTCCCCGAGGCAGATCTACACAGAAGCCACTGGTCAGAGGAAAGCCCCAATTTAGGAAGACGCTGGTCACGGAGTCAAACTTGCAAAGAGAAACTCATGTAGAATTCCAGATTGGAAGTAAGTCGGCAACCGTGGGAATGAGTGTTCAAAGGCTGGGAAGTGTTTCCTACCAGGAAGAGCCAGGGAAGAAGTGGCCTTTGGGCTGAACCAGTCAGTATTTGGCATAATTTGGGTTTGGGGTCTGAAAGTGCATTGCATTCTGGGGTCCCCTGAGCTGGCTGCTCCTGTTGGAGTAGTGGAAGGGAGGCTAGGAAGGTCGGATGGCTCATGGGATGGAGGGGGACATTTACTGCCAGACTAAGGAGCCAGAACTTACCTGGAGGCGTAGGGAGCCACAGGATTTTGAGCAAGGGCGTGGCTGGCGTGGCACCCTTCACTAATGCCTTTATTGTTCACCTATGAAACATAATCGAGTGAGTAGAGGGTTGGGGAAGACGCTGTAGAAATTCTGAGAAAATAGGACTGGAGTGGGGGAGGGGATTTGAAAGGCTAGACAGGAAGTGGCTTGCAAGCTGCCAGCAGCAGCACAGGGCTTGTGGTAGCAGCAGCACAGGGTGTGCATGCTAGGTGCTCTGCAGCCAGGGCCCCAGTGCGCTCTAGAACACTGGACCTTCCTGAGGCTCGCCTTTCACAGACATTCTGCCAGGGGAGGGAGCACGGAGTACAGAAGAGATGAGCCTCAGGCCTGATTAGCCCCTGGCGACTTCCCAAGGCTAGCGCTGGGACCGGGACTTCGCTGGCGAGTGGGAGGTGCAGCAGAGAGGACCCGTGTGATTAGGGAACGGTACTGGCCGTGTCTGAAGAGCTTTGTGCTAAATGGCCCAGCTCACAACCCCCATCCCATCCGGGTGGCCATGTTGTCACCACAGTAAGTAGGTATCTGGCAAGAAAAACTCTCGGAGCCAGCTCCTTGATGATTAGGAACCTGGGGCCCTGCAGGGGATGGATGAGGGGACAAGGCGTATTACCCCTCACAGTTCCCTCCTCCAGCACACATCCCCTCCCTTCCTTCCTTCCTTTCCTCCCTCCCTCCCTCCTTCCTTCTTTCTCTCTCAGCAATATCCCACAAGTCTCTCATCCTATCACCACGAGTGTCTCTGAAGACAGTTCCAGAATGTCTGTGTCTATGCAGGGGAGGCTTGGAGTAAACAGACTGATTTGGAGTTGCCGCTCTGGAACTTACCTTGAGTCTGCGGTGTTTTTTGTTTACATTGGATGTGTTTAGGGTGGTTTTGATGGGAGTTTGGGGGCTGAGTCTTCCCCACTATCACAAACCACCTCTGGGTGCCTCCCGTGGACGCAGAGGCAGGAGCCAGATCTGTGCATGGGCGGGCGAGCATCGGTGCCATGGGCAGGTGGGCATGTAGGAACACAGGTCTTTGCGCTGCACATATGATCATGTAGCAGGTGGAACAGACTGAACCCTGGTCCTGCGTCTGGAGCTGGAGCTTTTGGTCCTGCTCTGTCACTTGGGCAACTTTCTCAGTCCTTCTGAGTTCCATCCTTCTCATTGAGGTGTCTACAAAGTGCCCGCCCTGGGATCTGGCACATTGAAGCTGTTGAGGAAATATAAGTCCCGTGTCCTGCCCTCTCCCTCCCCCTGAGCCTGCCCCTCTTCCTTCCCCCTGTCTTCCAGGGTTCTCGCTCCTGTAGGGAAATGCATGTTCAAAAGTACAAAGCACTGCTGGGCACGGTGGTGCAGGCCTGTACTCTCAACTACTTGGGAGGCTGAAGCAGGAGGATGGCAAGTTGGAGGCCAGCCTGAGCAACTTAGTGAGACCCTGCCTCAAAATAAAATTAGAAGGGTTGGGGATATAGCTCAGTGATAGAGCACTTGCCTAGCACACTCAAGACCCTGGATTCAACCCCTAGTACCAAAAAGAAAAAGTACAAAGCATTATAAGCGTGGGGCTTATTATTAGTTTCTCATTTTTTACTATTTCTTTTTTTTATTTTTTATTTATTACATTTATTGGTGCATTGTAGTTATATGTTTTGATAAGTGTCAGGGTATCAGAAGCATGCATGCACACATTGCTCATTTAGCCCTCCCTCAAATCCCACCCCATTCCCTCCCCCTTCCCTCCTTTCCGTGCTCAGCATAGTGATCGACTCTGATAAATTTGTGTATACACATCATGTGCATTAGTGTATTTCCCTCTTTCCCCCTCCCATCTCCCTCAGTTAGGTCGCCTTCTTTGCTCAACTAAAGTTTTCTCCTTCTTTATCTGGGGTCCCTTCTAAGTCCCATTCTCCCTTTATCATTGCTGTTATAATGACTGACGGCACTTGCTGTTCTTATTAATCAAGTGATAAGCTATTTGTACACCAGCGTTCACAGCAGCAATATTTATTTTATTTATTTTTATTTATTTTTTTTTTTTGCGGTACCGGGGATTGAACCCAGGGGCGTTCTACCTCCGTGCTACACCCCCGGCCCTATTTTTTATACTTTATTTTGAAACCGGGTCTCATGAAGTTGCAGAGGGCCTCACTAAGGAGAGAGAGAGAGAGAGAGGCAGGGAGAGAGAGAGAGAGAGAGAGAGAGATGAGGCTGACCGCGAACCCGGATCCTCCGGTCTCTGCCTCCCAAAGTACTGGGATTACAAGCATGCGCCACCACGCCCGGCCCGCAGCAATATTTATAATAGCTGAAAGATGGAAACAGGCTAAACATCCATCAACAGATGGATGGATAAACAAATGTGGTATGCACATACAATGGAACATTATTCAGCCATAGAACGGAGTCAATTTTTTATATATACTATGTATCTAGTATATATGGAGAAGGACCTTGAAAATAATTGTACTTAGTGAAATAAGCCAGACACAGAAAGACAAGTATTGTATGATTCCACTTATCTGAAGTACCCAGAATAGGCAACTTTAGAGACATCGTGAAGCAGAGGTTTCCAGGGCCTGCGGAAGGGAGAGAAGGGAGTGTTATTGTTTAATGGCTAGAGTTTCAGTTTGGGATGGTGAAAACATTTGGGGTATGGATAATGGTGGTGCTTACCCAGCATCGTGAATGTGTTTAGTACTATCGAATTGTGAACTTATGAATGGTTAAATGATAAATATTTATTTTGCCACAATAAAAAAAAAGTCAGAGAAGAATAGTAAAACACAATTCAGGGATGATGGTGGTGAAAACAGCTAGTGACCAGCCTTGAAACAAGAATCAATTTAAAATACTCAGAGAGCCGAGCATGGTAGCGCATGCCTATAATCCCAGTACTCAGGAGGCTGAGACAGGAGGATGATCGCAGGTTTGACGACAGCCTCAGCGATGTAGTGTGGTGCCTCCCATGCCTACAAACGCACATGAAACTAGAGATGGATGCTAATGGGTTCAAAACATCAGGGATGTAAGAAAACATGGGCAGGATGGGGAAATCGAGTCACATTTATTGACATACAGAGATGGACCTGTGCACTTGTCAAAGTGAACCCCAAACTTGGCTCTGAGTTTTTCCATTGTCAAAGAGGCAGCAACATCCATTGAATGGTTCCCCTCACCCCAACTTCTTCGGGCTGGAATAAAAACTTCTACAGCATCTCAACCGTAGATATGAAGGAGAACAACGTGCTCTGAGCGTGGCGTCCCTCAGAGCAGGGTACGGTTCAGCAAGCGCCCCACTGCCAAAGGCCAGACAGAGCAGCACAGAGTGAACACACAGCTCAGGACTTTTTTTTTTTTTTTTTTTTGGTGGTGGTACTGGGAATTGAGCCCAGGGGCATTCTAGCTCTGAGCTATATCCCCAGCCCTTATTTTTTTATTTTGAAACAGGGTCTCACTAAGTTGCTGAGTCTGGCCTTGAACCTGCAATCTTCCTGTCTCAGCTCCCAAATACTGGGATTATAGGTGTGCACAACTACCCCAGCCAAGAAGGACATTTTGAATCTTCTACTGGTGGTCCCCTACCTTTGAGGAGCTCACCTAAGGGGAATATGGTGCTTGTTAAGATGCAGGTGTGTGAGTTCCTTTCAGAGATCCTGCTGCAGTAGTTGTGCATTTTAAAAAACGTCCTTTTAAAAAGACTTGAAGCCAGGTGTGGTGGCACACACTTGTAATCCCAGTACTTGGGAGGCTGAGACCGGAGGATCTGGGTTCGCCACCAGCCTCAGCTACTTAGTGAGGCCCTCCACAACTTAGTGAGACCCTGTTTCAAAATAAAGAACAAAAAATAGGGCTGGGGGCGTAGCTCAGAGGTAGAATGCCCCTGGGTTCAATCCCCAGTGCCACAAAAAAGAAAAGACTATTGAGACAATACAGCAAGCACACCTGGAGGGACTCTACAGCTTAAAGCAAGTCTGATAGAAGTGGGCATAGGATTGAAAACCGAGACCCTCCACAGGGTCCTTGCTGTCCAGAGTGGTCTGTTAATCAGAGGCATCAGCATCACCAGGACACATGTTAGAAATGCGGTCTCGGAGCCGGGCATGGTGGCGCATGCCTGTGATCCCAGTATTTAGGAGACTGAGACAGGAGGATCGGAGGTTCAAGCCCAGCCTTGGCAACTGAGTGAGACCCTCAGCAACTTGGTGAGACCTTGTCTCAAAATAAAAAAATAAACAAAGTAGGGCTTGGGCTGTAGCTCAGAGGTAGCTGCCCCTGGATTCAGCCTCCAAAAAGAAGAAAGCAGGAAGGCAGTCTCAGGCCCAATGGGATCTAGAGTCTGCTCTTTACCGAATACCCTGTGAGTCCTGGGCACATTCAAGTCTGAACCTGGAGTCTGGAGGGAGGTTATCTCGTGCTGTTGCTGCCCAGGGCAGACCCCCTGTGCTTCCAACAGAGACAAACCAGGGGCCAGGCCGGCATGGAGGAGAGGTAGCTCATCTGGTGCCTTGGTAGATTTCCTCGCCAGCTGGAAGTCAAGGACACCGAGGGGCAAGCTAATCAAGCATTGTCAGGACACAGGGATGTGCGGGCTCGCTGAGAAGGCCATGGCAGCCACCAGGATCTGGGAAGCTGAGACCCAGAGAAGCTCGGCCCTGCCTGGTGGTCACCACCAAAGGTATGTGACCAGACTTTCAGCAAGAGTTTTTATTCACTTTAATTAAACAGGAATCATTCCAGTGGTGCGCGTGCTGGCCCGGGGTGTGGCTGGTGTTCGCACGTGGTAACAGCCTTCTGCGCGGCTCTCACGGGGTCCCAGAGCTGAGCTGGCAGGTGTGTGCTTTGGTGGCACTGAGCTGAATATTGTTTGGGGAATCTGTTTTTCCTACGTGGGGACCAGGCCGAGGAAGGAGCTTTGGAAATCATATCCTATGAGGACCAAACAATAAAAAATTGGGAGTCACTGACATCAAGTTAATGTCACCTGATGCCAAAGATGAATGGCCAATCAGAAAGAATAAAAACACCCTGTGAATGCTAATGAAGTCCCCCCCCACCCCGGTGTCAGGATCTAAATCACACACTGAGCCAGGCGTGGTGGCGCACGCTTGCAATACCAGTACTTGGGAGGCTGAGACCAGAGGATCCTGGTTTGCGACCAGCCTCAGCTACTTAGTGAGGCCCTCGGAACTTAATGAGACCCTTTTTCAAAATAAAGAATAAAAAATAGGGCTGGGGTGTAGCTTGGAGGTAGAATGCCCCTGGGTTCAATCCCTGGTACTGTCAAAAATAAGTAAATAAATAACACATTGAATGGGCACTTTGCATTTTGTGAAGCATTTGCACACAAACCTATGAGGTAGGTAGGGAAGTTGCCATTAATCCTATCTTGCAAATAAGGAAACATAAATTTCTCACTTAAGAAATTCTATGTTCTATGCAGAGAACATAAATGTCTGGCTTAAGGCCACATAACTATAAAGTGGCAAGAGTTAGAATTCGAACCAAGTTTTGTTTTGTTCAGTGTCTAATGCTAAGAGAAATGTGTATTCATTTTAGAAGACTGGTTGGTGTCCTAGCCCGTTTTCTATGACTAATAATGCAATATCATAGACTGGGTACGTTATAAAGAAAAGAGGCTTATTTTGGCTCACATGTGTGGCTCAAGGTCAAGGTTCTATGTCTGGCGAGAACCTTCTTGCTGGCAAAGCATGATGGGGCCAGAGATCTGGACTTCATGAGCGTATGTCACCAGGCCTCTCTCATAAAGTCATCAGGACTCAATCCTGGGGGTTTCACCCCTCACCCCGCTGACCTTAATCCCAGTCACCTCCCAAAGGTCCCACCTGCTTCCACCCTCTCGCAGCCTCACAACGGGATTAAACTCCAACAGGAGTTTCAGGAGGCAAAGCTGGAAAGCCATAGCCTATGAAAAGTGCAAAAAAGTAGAAAATCGCCTATAATTCTACCATCCAACCAAAACCACTGTTAATCTCCTGGTGTTTTACATTGTGTGGAACCTAACGTGCTATTTTATTGAATCTGAGATGTATCGTTATTTTATGTGCCATTAAGAAATAAAAGCTAGGGGTGTTGGCGCACACCTGTAATTCCAGTACTTGGGAGCCTGAGACAGGAGGATCACAGGTTCAAGGCCAGCCTCAGCAACTTAGCAGGACCCTGTTTTTTGTTTTGTTTTGTTTTGTTTTGTTTTGTTTTGCAGTACCAGGGATTGAACCCAGGGGCGTTCTACCTCCGCGCTACACCCCCGGCCCTATTTTTTATACTTTATTTTGAAACTGGGTCTCACGAAGTTGCGGAGGGCCTCACTAAGTAGAGAGAGAGAGAGAGAGAGAGAGAGAGAGAGAGAGCTGAGGCTGACCGCAAACCCGGATCCTCTGGTCTCCACCTCCCAAAGTACTTGGATTACAAGCAGGACCCTGTTTCAGAATAAAAAATAAAACAGGGATAGAGGTGTAGCTCAGGGGTAGAATGCCCCTGGATTCAATTCCCAGCATCACAAAAAAAGAAAGAAAAGAAAAGCCACCAGTTAATTTCTGACATGCTAGCAGATGTGCAGTGCCTCCCGATTTCAGAGATACTGAAGTGTTGAAGAAAGGTGCTTCTTTAAAAAAAAAAATCACCAAAATAGATTAGATTTTCTATCTCACTGCCTTCCACAAAACCATTAACACATGAGCATATGGTTGTAATTAGGTAAAAATGAATCTCATAATTAAAATTTCTTTGGTTTATACCAAAGTTGATTGGTTTTAAGTATGTATTAAAAGTAATTTAAATACTTATTAAAAGTTCATCTCTGAATCAACTAGCTAATTCTTTCCTCATTTTTCAGTTAGGAGCAGGGCAATGTGTTAATTGGTGTGTATGCAGTCTTCGTATTTTTAAGGATTTTAGCCCTTTGCCAGAGGCTAAACATTTGTTTCTTTTTTTTTTCTTTCCTTCCCTTCCTTCTTTCTTTCTTTTCTTTTTTGTTGTTGTTATTGTGGTACTCAGAGGCATTCTATCTCTGAGCTACACCCCTAGGCCTCCTTTTTTTTTTTTTGAAACAGAATCTCACTAAGTTGCAGAGGCCCTCACTAAGTTATTGAGGCTAGCCTCAAACCTGTGATCCTCCTGTCTCAGCCTCCCAAGTATTGGGATTATAGACCTGCACCCCTTTGTTTTCTGTTCCATGACTATTATTCATCATTTAGAAAATGTCATTTCTATGCAGTTTCATATTTCAGTCTTTTCGTCCATTGTCTTTGTGCTTAGAAAGTCTTTTCCCATCTAGATGTTATAAGGATGCACATTTTTGTTCAGTATTTTCTAGTCATACTGCCTGTCATAGCAAGAGTTTTAAAGCACTTTAGTGTTACCGTTTCGTGCAAACAATGGCAGGTGCATTTTAGAATTTTAGCTGAGGAGCAACGCCGGGTCCTGGGGAACGAGGGAACAGAAAGAGTAGCTGGTAAGAGTTTGCATTCACTCAAGGTGGGGTAAGGAACCATCTCTTGAGACCCATCTTCCAAAATTTCCTAGGGAAGTTCAGACTGTCCATCCTGAGAATCCTGGATTTGTTCAGATATTTGTTTCCTACTTGGAAGATTTCAGTACCTGAAATCTGAGTCCCGTCGCAGGACCTAGCTGTCGCTCTCCACTGTCCAGCGTTCTTGTCCTAATGTGCGTTCCTCTGAGGCTGGTGCATTAGAAATTCTTGTTTATATTATAAAACATAATGATTTTCCTTTTTTAACCCTAAGTTCCATGCTCTTCTTTCTTGCCCTCCATCCCTTTCTCTGTGAAGGAGAGATGGATTTGGTATGAACGCAACCCAAATAATTCTTTTGTCTAAGAGTAGCTATCCATTCAAAGAAGCGTGGTCTAATGGCTAAAAGTAAAAAAAAAAAAAATCAATTTTTGCTTGCATCTTTAAAGAATCTTGAAGAGACTCTAACTTATATCATACAGGATACTTCTCTCTTTCCTCCCCTCCCAGACTCTAATATCAAAGGAATTCTGGAGCATCTTGTCCCTAAACCCCTTCCCAAGTTCACTCTAGCCATCAGCCCTCTGTGTTTCTGTCCCTCCTGGTCCCCTCTGTCCCCATCTCGCTCGGATCTGTTATCAAAATTGATATAGTCTCTGCAGTTTCTTTTAGCTTTCACTTGTTAGCCTAAAACCTGGATTCTCAAAAAGTACGAAATAGAGCCGGGCATGGTGGCACACGCTTGTAATCCCAGTACTTGAGAGGCTGAGACTGGAGGATCTGTGTTCGTGGCCAGCCTCAGCTACTTAGTGAGACCCTCTGCAACTCAGTGAGACCCTGTTTCAAAATAAAGGATAAAAAAATAGGGCCGGGGGTGTAGCTCAGAGGTAGAATGCCCCTGGGTTCAATCCCCAGTACTGAAAAAAAAAATACGGAATAAGTCCTGGGCGCTGACCTGCAGCAAGTCTTTCCCTTAGAAGGAAGGAGGGAAGATTATGATCAGTAGGACGTTTGTGACGTGCATATGGTGCTGGTGATTGAACCCAGAGTCCTTCTACTTCAGAGCTACACCCCCAGCCCTTTTAATTTTTTATTTTGAAACAGGGGTTCACATTGTTACCGTATGCTGACCTTGAACCTGTGATCTTCCTGTCTCAGCTTCCTGAGTACTGGAATTACAGCTGTGCACCACCGCCACCCGACTATGACATTTTACTTGGGGACCTTCTCAGCCTTCAGAGGAGGACACTACCATGTTCAGAGCCAGAAGCTCATGGTCCTGCTGAGGACAGCAGGAAAAGCACCTGGTCAGGGGGACCCCCATCATGACACTGTCCCCCAACCCATCCCCATCCCTCTGGCCTCTAACTCCTGCGGTTCCATTTATCTGAATTACTAGGTATTTTAGCACGTTTCTGAAATGCTGCCCCCTTAGCTTGGCCGCTGTGTTTTTCTTTGGCCAGAGACCATTCTTTAGAAGCCTAATCAAGTGCTCAGGGTCTATTGTTCCCAATGTCTGATCAGCCATCTGCATCTCTCTCATTGATTGACCTTGGCTTGGAAGGGAAACTCTATAGTCGGTGAACCCAGGGCTGAGACCATGAATGGAAATGAGGGTAACATGAGTGTGGGACATTAGGGGGTAGTGGGGCCTGCGTTCTGGAGAGAGCCGCCCACCAGAGCCTCACATTCTTGTTTGTTTGTTTGTTTGTTTGTTTGTTGCAGTACCAGGGATTGAACCCAGGGGCATTCTACCTCCTCGCTACACCCCCGGCCCTATTTTTTATCCTTTATTTTGAAACCGGATCTCACGAAGTTGCGGAGGGCCTCACTAAGTAGAGAGAGAGAGACAGGGAGAGAGAGAGCGAACTGAGGCTGGCTGTGAACCCGGATCCTCCTGTCTCCACCTCCCAAAGTACTGGGATTACAAGCGTGCGCCACCACACCTGGCCCAGAACCTCACATTCTAACTTCAGACAGATCTGAGGAGTTTGAGGCTCCTGGTTGAAGCTCGGGTCATCTGTGGCCTCGAGTTTCCTTCCCTTTGGGAGTGAGAACAGCAGGAAGATGTGGAATGTTCTCGCTCCATGGCAGGATCTTGATTTATTTCCAATTCACTTACACACCTGTTCATAAAATTATGTCATTTTCAGGTAAATGGATAGAACTAGAGAATATTATGCTAAGTGAGATCAGCCAGTCTCAGAAAGTCAAGGGTCATGTGTTTTCTCTCATGTGGAAACTAGAGAGAAAATAGGGACTTTAAATAATGTGGAGAGAAATCAGAAGAATAGTGGACGGAGATGGAGGGAGGGCCGGGAAGGAGGGAGAGGAGGATTGAGGAAGGAAAGAAACAGTACAAATAGTGCTATGGCAGTATATGAAGGTATTGCCACCAATCTCACTCACACGTACAGAGGGAAGGGTGGGGGAGCAGGGTGGGAGGCGGAAGGAAACACGTCAAGGGCTGTGCGCATGTGTGTTTGCATCACATTAGACATCACTATGAAGTATGATTGCAACGCACACACTCCAGTTAGAATGGCAAGCATCAAGAATACAAACAAGGCCGGGCGTGGTGGCGCACGCTTGTAATCCCAGTACTTGGGAGGTGGAGACCGGAGGATCCGGGTTCGCGGCCAGCCTCAGCTACTTAGTGTGGCCTTCCGCAACTTAGTGAGACCCCGTTTCAAAATAAAGAATAAAAAATAGGGCTGGGGGTGTGGCTCGGAGGTAGAATGCCCCTGGGTTAAATCCCCAGTACCGCAAAAGAAAAAAAAAAAAGAATACAAACAATAATAAATGCTGGCAAGGCTGTGGGGCTGTGGGGAAGTAGGAACTCTTGTACACTATTGGTGGGATTGCAAATTAGTACAGCCACTATGGGGATCAGTGTGGAGGTTCCTCAGAAGACTGGGAATGGAACCACCCTATGACCCAGCTATACCACTCCTCAGTATCTTTCCAAAGGAATTGAAGTCATAATACTATAGCGACACATGCATACCCATGTTTATAGCAGCACAATTCACAATAGCTAAATTACGGAATCAGCCTAGGTGTCCATCAACAGATGAATGCATTACAATAGTGTAGTATATGCACACAATGGAATGTGACTCAGCCATAAAGAAGAACAAAATTATGTCATTTGTAGGAAAATGGATGGAACTAGAGTATTATGTTAAGTAAGATCAGCCAGTCTCAGAAAGTGAAGGGTTATATGTTTTCTTTCATATGTGGAAGCTACAGAGAAATTGGGAAGCAAAAGGGACTTCAGGTAAATGAGGAGAGAGACCAGTAGAATAGTAGAAGGGGATTTGGGGAGGAGAGAGGAGACTTGATGAAGGAAGCAGTTCACATAACGTCATGTATATATATGAAGTTATCAATACCAATCTCAACATGTATGGGGAGGGGGAGGAAGTGGGGTGGGATCCAGAGGTAAGCATACCACATGCTGTGTGCATGTGTGTTTTTATCATTCTGAACTTCATCATGGTGTAGAATTACAATGCACCAATGAAAGTATATTTAAAAAAATAAAATAAAATCAAGAAAAAAACCTGTTTGTGCAGGACCCTCAATCCTCATGGGGGAGGTGAACCTCATGTTACCTGCTTCATTGTGTACCCATTTACTTCTTAAAGGAATAGGGACAGTCATATTCTCTTAACTCTTCCTATTCCTCTTCTCTTAACTCTTCCTTTTCCCTTTTACATTTTTTTTTTTTTTTGCAGTACTGGGGATTGAACCCAGGGGCATTCTACCTCCGAGCTACATCCCCAGACCTATTTTTTTATTCTTTATTTTGAAACAAGGTCTCACTAAGTTGTGGAGGGCCTCACTAAGTAGCTGAGGCTAGCCACGAACCTGCGATCCTCCTGTCTCAGCCTCCCAAGTACTGGGATTACAAGCGTGCACCGCCACGCCCAGCTCCTTTTACATTATTTCTTACATACTTTCTCAAGACTTTCACATAATTGTATTAGTGTGGAATGGTGTAACTATTCTCAAACAGTTGAACTTGGAGGTTATGTGAGTTTTTTACTATTGTGTATAATAAAAATGATAAAACTTATTGAGTGCTCACTAAGGGTTAAACACAGTACATAGCCTTATAAGAATCCCACAAGGCAGGTTCCATCAGCAGTCTTCTGTTACACACAGGGACTCCAAGACTCAGAGAGCTGCCCTGGGCTGTCTGAAGCTAGCTGTCTGGAAGCAGTGTGGCCCTCCCTGGAAACCAGACACTTGGGACGGTCACTTCCTTGCCTTTTCTTCCTTTGATGCTATTGTTATGGGAATAATCACACAGTTAAGCCTACCACAACCCCTTTCTTTAGTTATGATGGGTCTTCTGTGCTCTGTGAAAGTAAAAATACAGGGATGGCCTGGCTAGCAGACCCCTGGAGGAGGTTTGCGATCTCATGACGTCTGTGCTGCCATAGGGCCAGCATTGAGTAGTGTCCGTGTCCCTCCCAGGAGACCATGGAGTTACAACACCCCTCCCATCACCATAACAACAAGGGATACCTGCCCCAAGGACCTTGGTCTCCAATTCAGACATATCTGACCCCAAAGCCACCTCCTGGCTTTGCCTGTTAGCTCTTGGAATGTTGGCACCAAGGTTATCTGTGTCTTGGGTCTTCCCTTGTATTAATCAACAGATAAATAGCACAGTGGCATTGATCCTACCAATCAACCGGGGCAATGGTTTTCAAACTGTGTTCCAAGGAGCCCACAGGGTTCTCTGGTATCTTAAAGGCAGCCTTCAGGGCCAAGGGCACCCTCAAGTTCTTATCTATCTACCTATCTACATAAATATTTATTTTATTCAACCACCTTTTATTGACTTGAATTTTTTAGTATGTAGAAAAAAATACACTCATTTGATTGGCAGGGTTTTTTTTCTCCAGTTTTTCATAGATTCGGGTCCCCTCTGTGGTTAAGATAAATATTCTCATCCATTCTGTTTAGCACTTTAACTCATCTCAAATGTTATTCAAAAAGACTGTTTGGAAAGGTTTTGTGTGGTTGGCTATATAATTATGCTTTGATTTATTGCTAAAATTATCACATAATGATTTGAGAATGTGCTTGTTGTACAATTCTCTTTTTTATTTCTCAAGTGTTTCTTTGTACCCTGGTGCCTGGATATATTTCAGCTGGTTTTTCTCTTATGTTACAGAATTTTGGGGCAAGGAATATCATTCCCAATCACCCTCCAAACTTAGTGAACAAATGCAAAATAACATTTCACTGTATGTTTCAGGGCATAGAAATTCAGTATTTTTGCTTTCATCGCTTGCGCAACTTTTATTTTACTGGTGTTACATTTATTTATCCTTCATATTTTATGTGCTAACATCTATTTTTTTATGCAGGGGGACCTTCCAGCTAAAGCCAGAAAGCCTGTTAGACAAATTCTAAAAGAACTGCAAAACTTAACATCTATTTTTAAACATAGATACTATTAAACTTCTGCATTGTATTAGCAGATATATGCTGACTTTTAAACCATTTCTCTAGTTGTAATCTTTAGTCGTTTTGGTCTTGAGTAAGCACTTACTGCCTTTATTTATTTATTTATTTTTGGTACTGGGAGTTGAACTCAGAGGCATTCTACCTCCAAGCTACACTCACAGCCCTTTTTATTTATTTTTTATTTGGAAACAGGGTCTTACTACGTTGCTGAGAGCCTCACTAAGTTGCCAAGGCTGGTCTTAAATCTGTGATCCTCCTGTCTCAGCCTCCTAGGTACTGGGATTACAGGCATGTGACACCACTATACTTCCTTATTTTGGGGGCTCTATTTCTATTATGAGCATTAGGTATAACTTTTGTCATTCTAAGTGTGATCAGAATGGAATCTTAACTACCTGAGGATAAAAACAATTTTTACCACTATTTTTCATGTTCCTAAGTGAAACTGAGATGCACTTTCTGAATCTCTTGTCTTTGGGTTCAACTCCCTCCCTCTCACCTCCTGTCTCCCAGGCCCTTGTATTTTATTCTCTGAAAATGACATTTCTACATCCTGGAACCTACCTTACATCGTCACATCTAGTAATGGAGAGCCCGTTCCCCTTCTTAACTTTGTTTTTTTGTTTTGTTTTGTTTCTGTAGTGGTCTTGAAGACTTTTCTGTTTTGATGTCACCATCTTCATTCCTGGTCCTCTTCTCTCCTGTCTCCGGGCCTTTCGGCTTTAGATGATCTTTTATTTAACACCACTGGGTTTTCTCAAGCTTTCCTTCTGCTTTCAAAACAGAAAGCAAAGGCAAGAAAATTCACTCGGGGAAAGCTACTTTTCCTATGTGGTCTGAAAATAATGCCCTGTGTGACACCGAGTGAGGTAGGAGAGAAAACGACAGCTGGGTTTGTTGCCTGCCTCCTCTGTGCTCCATGCCTGGAGCCGCAGCCTTCGGGTACTGTTGCTCTTTTGTGCCTTTTGTGCCACCTGCAGTATGGTTTCTTTGTCTCAGTCATTATAGAGGAAAAGAAAGTGGCAAATCTGTCAGTCGCAGGTGGCACCAGACTGCTCATAGCAGAAAACCCTGATGACAGTGGCTAGACCCTAGACATGTACCCTGATACCAAACACTTAGAGAGGTTACAGTCCAGGGTGGGTGCGACAGTCCATCCAGTGTCCAGCATGTCTGTCTTCATGCTATGGCAGTCCTTAGATGGTGGCTGTCTTCCTTGTGTTCACAAAATAGCTCTAGGAATCATGACCATCAAGGTGGGAAGGAAGAGGCAAAGGATATGCGGCAGGCGAGTTGGTCCCTTGGAAGAACTTTCTTGGGGGCCTCAACTTCCACTTATATCTCATTGGCCATAACTGTGTCATATTGTCACTTCCACCGTCCATCTGCCTGGGAGCTTATCGTCATCCGGGTAATTTATCAGGGCCATATTGTATAGTAACTGCAATAGTTTGGATTTATAATGTCCCCTAAAACCTCATGGAGAGTAGACAGCCATGTTGGAGGCGGGGATTAGTGGCTGAAGAGCGGTCCCTGCGGGTGTGGCTTTGGGGATTATAAATGGTCCCTCCTGCCCTTAGCTTGCTCTCTCTTGCTTCCGGCCTCTGTGATGTGAGAGCAAGGGACTTGCTCTCTCCCTCTCTCTCTGCCTCCCGTCACCATGTCCTGAGCTCTGCCGATGTAACCTGGCCTCACATGGACTGAACCCCTGAAATCTCCAGAACGGTTAGCAAATAAATCCCCTTCCTCTACATTGTGTGGTCAGTTGTTTGGGATTATGCAGTGAGAATGCTGACTGAAACTATCAAAATTGTATAGGCAACTAACAATGTATTTCTGAGGATGTGTGTGTGGGGGGGTCAGGAGAGTTTGCCTTGGGAGCCTTTCTTCCTGGGATTATTTTGGAAGGTGTTCTAAGAGCAGCTGATGTTGTGGTCCTTTTTTATTCCCAGTTCTGGCAACTTCTCTTCAAGTGTTTTTGTTTGTTTGTTTGTGGTACTAGGTGTTAGGGATGGAACCCAGGGACTCAGACAAGTACTCTACCACTTAGCTGCACCCCTAGCCCTCTTTCAGTGTTTTCTTAATGATATTTTAAACAGTCCCTGCATTTTTTGTTTATCTTATCCCCCTGGTTATTCTCTCTTTTTTTTTTTTTTTTGGCAGTACTGGGGATTGAACCCAGGGGCATTCTACCTCCAAGCTCCTCCCCCAGCCCTATTATTTATTCTTTATTTTGAAACAGGGTCTCATTAAGTTGAGGAGGGCCTCACTAAGTAGCTGAGACTGGCTGCGAACCTGTATCCTCTGGTCTCAGCCTCCCCAAGTACTGGGGTTACAAGTGTGCACCACCATGCCTGGCTGCCCTGGTTATTCTCAATAGCTGGTTATTCATGTTTTCTAAAGCCTCTTGGGTATTTTTGCTTGGTTTTCATCTATTTTCCTATTCCATTCTCTGGGCTCAATTCTCCGTTTATCTCTCAGCTCACTAATTCTGTTTTCCTGTGTCTGATTGCTGGCTGTTGACTTCAACAGCGTTTTCCGTGGATATTTATTAAGGGCCTACTTTGTGTCAGGCAGTGGTCTAAATACTGGAAGTCAGCCGAGCGTGGTGGCGCACGCTTGTAATACCAGTACTTGGGAGGCTGAGACAGGAAGATCTGGGTTTGCAGCCAGCCTCAGCTACTTAGTGAGGCCCTCCACAACTTCGTGAGACCCTGTTTCAAAATAAAGAATAAAAAAAATAGGGCTGGGGGTGTAGCTCGGAGGTAGAATGCCCCTGGGTTCAATCCCCAGTACCACAATAAATAAATAAATAAATAAGTAAATAAATAAATAAATACTGGAAGTCCCTCTTGGCTCTTGCTGCTGTTCCTTATTATCATGTGTCAGGTCTTGATAGTTCTTATCTCTCTCTTCTTTCTTAGAGTGGATCTTCTTCCTTCAGTCTTGCTCATTTGTGAGACTGATTCATTTCTCTTTTCAATTTCTGTGCCTGTTTCCTATAAGCCACCACTATTCCCAGCAGAATCTAGAGACCTTAGTTTGGGGGATCAACTTTTAAGAACTGAATATATGTTACATTTGGCATTTCCTCAGTAAGACCAATGTGACGAATCCTGACTGTGGACATCCTCTGCTCTGGGTGTTCTGTTTTGGCATGTGAAACAGAGGCAGGACATACTGTTTTTCAACCTACCATATTGGGAGAAGACTCAGTCTCTTTTGTTTAGCAGCCTATAACCCAGTAATAACAGCTACATTGGGAAATGTGTGGACCATGTGCATGGAACGCAAGGATGTGCTTGAATTAGGTACCCAGCAAAGGGTGTGTCTGGGAATGGATGAACTAACACTTATCATTCATTCTTCCACTCCTTAAGATGTTTTCCTGGAGGACAGGGGACCCAGGCTGTTTGGGAAGAACCCATGATCTGTTCATTCTCTCAACAACTCTAACTTAGTGAAGCAAGGTGCAGAGAGAGAGAGAGAGAAAGAGAGAGAGAGAGAGAGAGTGAGTGAGTAATGTTCCCAAGTCCACACAGTTGGTAAGTAGGGGAGTTTATCAATTAGGAATTTTGTTTCCCTCCAGCGTACAATGACCTGGAAAGTAGTGGTGAAAGCACATGAGGTTTTACTCTATCCCACAAAATAGGCAATTCAGGGTCAGTATGGTGACTGCACAAAGTCAGCCCGGAGTCAGCCGGGCATTCAGCCCTGCAGTGCCACCCTAGTCCTCAGGGCTCAACATGGCTGCTGCAGCTCTGGCCATCACACCCAGACTGTAGGTAATAGAATGGAGGAAAGGGAGAGGGAGGGTATATCCCTTCCCTTTCAAAATGCCACTATCTTAGGTCAGTTTCTCCAAGAAATAGACTATGGGCTAAGGATCTAGGGGCAGCTGCAAAGCTAGGAATTGGACTCAAAGCATGCTGGCCAAGGGGTTTAGGAGGATCTGGGTGGAGCCTGCACCTGTAATCCCAGTGTTTGGGAGGCCAAGACCAAGAGGATCGAAGGTTCAAGGCCAGCCTCAGCAAATTAGCAAGACCCTCAGCAACTTAGTGAGACCCCCATTTCAAAATAAAAAATAAATAGGGATGGGGATGTAGCTTGGAGGTAGAATGCCCCTGGGTTCCATCCCCAGTACCACAAAAAAAGAGAAGCATCATCATCATCATCATTATCATCGTCATCATCATCATCATCACATCATCATCGGGGGGGCACATGCAGTGTCCATCACAAGGGGCTTTCCAGAATTCCAGGTATTTCCCCTTACATTTCATTGACTAGAACTTCGTCACAGGGTCATACCCAGCTGCAAGAGTGGCCGGGAAATGAAGTCTTTATTCCAGGTAGTAATGTGTCAGAGAACAGGAACCAGGAACTCAGAAAGAAAAAGAGGCTGCCTCCCCCACCCTGCCTCTCCAGAGTCCCTGGAAAGACTCTGCAGGTCAGATTTGAAGAACACATGTAGCAGGAATGAGGTCAGGGACATGTCCCCAGCCTCTGCTCAAGGAGAGAGGGCGTGCTGGGGAGGAAGCAATTGAAAGTGCAGGAGGGAACAACCTGGAAGGGGAGGGGAGGAGCAGAGCCCAGATACACAGCACCGGGAGATGCTTGGTGGACGATGCTACCATTGTCAGAAATGGAACACCATCGTGGGGGCAGCTGGAGGGATCCTGGGCTGAGTGCTGAAAGTGCTGAGTTTAGTTAGGGAGCCTTCGGGACCCTGGATGGAGGCATTGGCTGAACAGTTAGAGAAAATGAGTCTGGAGCTCAGGTTAAGGATGGGAGATCCGATCCCAGATCACGTGAGTTATGTTAGAAGGATGGGATCAGGAGTACTGTGTTTCCAGAATAGTCTTTGGTGCTTACAACCATCCTCCCTCCCTTCTTTCCTTCCTTCCTTCCTTCCTTCCTTCCTTCCTTCCTTCCTTCCTTCCTTCTTTTTTTTTTCCTTTGGTACTGAGGATTGAACCCAGGGACAGTCTACCTCCAAGCTACACCCCCAGTCCTTTTTAATTTTTATTTTGAAACCAAATCTCACTAAATTACTGAGGGCCTCACTAAGTTGCTGAGGCTGGCCTTGAACCTATGATCTTCCTGTCTCAGCCTCCTAAGTACTGGGATTACAGGTGTGTGCCACCACACCTGGCCAACCATCCTCCTTTCAACTACAAATATAGTAATTGTCTTCTCTCTTGCTTCTTTGTGCTCCCTGTCTTCTAGGACAGGCTCACTCCCCTCCCTAGACTGTCCAGGATTTTCTGTTTGGATTCCCTGGGGCTATGAGAAAGCACTAATCTTTTCTGCTCCATCCAGGAAACCTCAGCTGCCCACAGCCAATCCCCATTCCTTCATTTTTTTTTTTTTTTTTTTTTGCAGTACTGGGAATTGAACCCAGGGGCATTCTACCTCTAAGCTACACCTCCAGCCCGATTTTTTATTCTTTATTTTGAAACAGGGTCTCACTAAGTTGCGGAGACCTCACTAAGTAGCTGAGGCTGGTCGCGAATCCGGATCCTCCGGTCTCAGCCTCGCAAGTACCCATTCCTTCTAACTCTGCAGCTGCAGGGCAGAGCTCCTCCAGCTTGGCACCACCAACCTCCTGACCTTTGGGCCAGATCATCCTTTGTCACGGGTGTCCCATGCATGGTAGGATGTTTAGCAGCATCCCTGGCCCCTGCCAGTGATAACCCCAGTTGTGACACCCCAAAATTGTCTCCAGACATTGCCAAATGTCCCCAGGGGGTGTGCAAATCTCCTGAAGTTGAGAATGGCTGTCCTGAAGGGGACAACAGGACAGCAGTCTATCAGCATGGTGAGCCTCTTCAGTTCTCTTCTTTCCATTGTGCTGGGCCCCGCAACCCCAGAGAGGAATAAGCCAAGTCCAGGTTCCAGAAAGTAAAAATACATGGTGATCCCTGTTAACCAAGAAGTTCCAGGCCAAAGATTAGAAACATGCGATTTTGTGCGCTTGCCCCCTCCCCATGCCTCTGCCCAACTTAAGCTCTAATTATTAACTGCAAGGTGGCTTTTTCTTTTTAAAAATGCTTTTTCCATTTTGGGTAAGTCCTAACAATGCATGTGCATTTGAAGAAATTTCAAATGGCCTCGAAGTATTTAAAGTAAAAAAAAAAAATCACTCTCACTATGCACTCCCACTCTACTCTCCAGAAGCAGCCGATAGGGCCAGGTGTGTGTCCTCACACAATGTTTTTGTTCATACACAAATATGCAGCTTTATGCACACAAGCATGTAAATACATATATGGTTCTTTACGTAATTTTTTTTTTTTTTGCAGTACTGGGGATTGAACCCAGGGGCATTCTGTCTCTGAGCTACACCCCCGGCCCTATTTTTTTTTTAATTCTTTATTTTGAAACAGGGTCTTACTAAGTTGCAGAGGGCCTCACTAAGTAGCTGAGGCTGGCTGCGAACCCAGATCTTCCTGTCTCAGCCTCCCAAGTACTGGGATTACAAGCGTGCGCCACCACGTCCGGCTCTCACTGTGGTTTTGACCTGTAATCCCAGTACTTGGCAGGCTGAGACAGGAGGATCCGGGTTCTTCGTGGCCAGCCTCAGCTACTTAGTGAGGCCCTCCACAACTTAGTGAGACCCTGTTTCAAAATAAAGAATAAAAAATAGGGCTGGGGGTGTAGCCCAGAGGTAGAATGCCCCTGGGTTCAATCCCTGGTACCGCAAAAAAAAAAAATTATTAACATACTTTATTGCAAATTTTTTTACACCTATTTTTATTCCTTTTTTAACAGCTTGCTTTCTTCCCTTCCCTTCCCTTCCCTTCCTTTCCCTTCCCTTCCCTTCCCTTCCCTTTCCTTCCCTTCCCTTCCCTTTCCTTCCCTTCCCTTCCCTTCCCTTTCCAGGACCTTGTGCATGCTAGCCAAGTGCTCTGCCACTGAGCTACATACTTAGCCTAAAAGCTTTATCTGTTTAAAGTATATAATTAGAGCCGGGCGTGGTGGCGCACGCTTGTAATCCCAGTACTTTGGGAGGCGGAGACCGGAGGATCCGGGTTCGTGGCCAACCTCAGCTCTCTCGCTCTCTCTCTCCCTGTCTGTCTGTCTGTCTGTCTCTCTCTTTCTCTCTCCCTCTCTCTCTCTCTCTCTCTCTCTCTCTCTCTCTCTCCTTAGTGAGGCCCTCCGCAACTTCGTGAGACCCAGTTTCAAAATAAAGTATAAAAAATAGGGCCGGGGACGTAGCACGGAGGTAGACCGCCCCTACGTTCAATCCCCGGTACCGCAAAAAAAAAAAAAAAAAAGTATATAATTAGATGGGTTTTAGCATATTCACAGACTTTGGAAGCCATTAGCACAATCAATTTTAGGTCATACTGTCATCCCCAAGAGAAACTCCATGCCCTTAGCAATCACCCCATCCTCTCCAGCCTTAAACAACCATTCGTCTGCTTTCTGTTTCCATAGATTGGCAATTCTGGACATTTCATATCAATGGAATCATACCACACGTGGCCTTTTGTGACTGGTGTCTTTCACTTCACATCATGTTTTCACGTCTTTTGCGTTCAAACATTTCCCTTTGTTCCTCTATTGCCAAATAATATTCTATTCTACGGACCACATTTTATCTATTGGGTAATCAGTTGATGAGCATTGGGGGAAGTTGCTTCTACTTTTTTAGCTATTATGAAAAATGCTATACAAAGTCCAAGTTTTTGTGTGGATATATGTTCTCATTTCTCTTGGGTATAATATCTAGGTTTGGGGGATGGGGATGTAGTTCAGTGGTGAAAGTGCATTTTTAGCATGCATAAATCCCTGGGTTCAATTCCCAGCATCAGAAAAAATAATAATAATACCTAGGTCTGGAGTTGCTGGGTCATAGTGTAACTCTAATCTTTACCTTTGGAAGGTAAAGATTAGAAAGATCTACCTCTGGAAGAACTGCCCGACTATTTTTCCAAGAGGCTGCTCCATTCTAATTCCCACTAACAATGTACAAGGGTTCCAATTTCTCCACATCCTGGCCAACACTTCCACCATCTTTTTTTATTATCATTATTATTATTATCATAACCATCCTAGTGGGTTGAAATGGTATCTTATTGTGGTTTTGATTTGCATTCTGTAATAGCAGAGGATTTTGAGCATCTTTCATGTGTGTGAATGGTCATTTGTATACCTTCTTGAAAGAAATGTCTATTCAGATCCTGTGCTCATTTTTAAAATTGGGTTATTTGTCCTTTTGTTATGAAATTGCAAAAGTGCTCTATGGGATCTAGATTCAAGTCCTTATCAGATATATGATTTGCAAATATTTTCCCTTCTGTGGGTTGTATTTTCACTTCCTTTTGTGTGTCCTTTGAAGCACAAAGGTTTTAAGTTTTGCTGAGGTGCAGTTTTTCTGTTTCTGATTTTGTTGCTTATGCTTTTCGTGTCATCTAAGAAATCACTGCCTAATCCCAGGTCATGAAGATTTAGAACATCGATCCATTTTGAGTTAATTTTTGTATATGGTGTGAGGTATGGGACCAACTTAATTATTTTGATGTGAATCTCCAGTTGTTCCGGTTTATATTTTGTAGAGGTTTTTTGTATCTGTATGCAAAAGAGATATTCATCTATTTTTTTTTTCTTGTGATGTCTTTGTCTTGGTTTGGTAACAGGATGATACTATAGACCTATAGAATGAGTTGAGAAGTGTTTATATATAGCTCTTAAATCTTTCTGAAGTTGCCCACGATGTGCAACCACAGTATGGATGTTCAATAACATAACTGTTCCTCCTATTGCAGAACATGTAGGTTGTTTCTAATTATTTGCTAGTACAACAGCTCTGTGAAGCATATTTTTAATCTTAGTTCTTAAATTGTAAATATGTATAGCTACTGCACATGTTTGAGAATTTTTAAACTTAAATATTCTCTTAACTAATTTGCAAGAATTTTATTCTCACAGCTGAAATATGCTGTATTCTTCCTCTCCCTTGGTACTACACTAAATGTTCTAGATACATGATCTTTCGTCCTGTGCTACAGGACTATTATTCTCCCCATTCTTTGAGAAATCTGAAGCACAGTGGTTAAATAGCTTACTCATGGTTATAAGCTGGTTAAGTAGCCGTGCGTGGTGGCGCACGCTTGTAATCCCAGTACTTGGGAGACTGAGACCGGAGGATCCGGGTTCATGGCCAGCCTCAGCTACTTAGTGAGGCCCTGTTTCAAAATAAAGAATAAAAAATAGGAGCCGGGCGTGGTGGTGCACACTTGTAATCCCAGTATTTGGGAGGCTGAGACTGGAGGATCCGGGTTCGCAGCCAGCCTCAGCTA
>PVJS01003300.1:0-32507 GCA_004027185.1 Glis glis
CCAGTACTTTGGGAGGCGGAGACCGGAGGATCCGGGTTCGCGGCCAGCCTCAGCTCTCTCTCTCTCTCTCTCTTTTCTTCTCTCTCTCTCTCTCTCTCCCTGTCTCTCTCTCTCTACCTAGTGAGGCCCTCCGCAATTTCGTGAGACCCAGTTTCAAAATAAAGCATATAAAAATAGGGTCGGGGGTGTAGCGCGGAGGTAGAATGCCCTTGGGTTCTATCCCCGGTAACTCAAAAAAAAAAAAAAAAGAAAAATTGATCAAGGGTATGCTACATGGTAATTTTGGAAACAGCTCACAGAACATTTGAGTAAAGGGTGATTATCCATTATATACTAACTTTTCATGAGATAATGCTGGTTTAAATTTCATAGTGAAGCTTCTGCTTTTTGCCTAAGCCCTCAGTGAAAAGTAGTTGTGCTTGCTTGATAATTAAGATAAGACAGAGGATGAGATGGAAACAACTTAATGACAAGTGCTATCCCTGGTCCTATTTGAGTGCCCGCTACTATACTCTCAGATCTTTAATGGGGACTCTATTTGAAGTCTCAGGTGTTGGTACTGGCTTGGAAACTTCTCAAGGCCATAACTGAGGGCAATTGAAGGGTTCAATGATTTTGTTTCCTGACTTTCAGGGCTTGCCCTCTTTTTATTGCACCACACCAAGTGTCTTGTTTCACATATTTTGTATCTTTCTTATTTATGTTTTTAATTTTTTGATTTGCTTTTCCATTGTTTTGTTTTAGATATAGTGGTACTCTGATCTCTGTTATTCCTTGCTGGCTGATAGCACAAGTTTCTTTTATCTAAGATCTGTTGAACTTATGATAAAAAGTGTACCACTAATCTCTACCTCCTTGGAATGCCTAACTTTTAAATCATGTAATTATATTTTCTGTTTTTATTTTATTTACATGTATTATTTATTTTATTGATAAATTATAATTGCATAATAAAATAAGGTATTTTAATAGTACCCGCACAGATAAAGGACAAGAATGTTACCCATTCTCATCCTTACTCTCATTATCTCCACCCACCAACAAAAATTCTTTTCTGAACCAAATCTCAGTAGATTCCTCTGAGCATTCCTCTCTACTAGGACTCAAAATTGGGTATTTATGTGCATATTTACTGAATCCAGTTTTAGCAGGAATACTACTTGAAATGGGTTTTTCATTGACATTCTCACTATGTTGCTAAGGCTGGCTTCGGACTCCCACCCCAAGTGTCTGGGATTATAAGAGCAGACCACTGTGCCCAGCTTCCTCTGAGGGGATTTTTATCCACTGATCTTCTCATTCCACTCATTCGCTGTATAAATAGCCAGATGTATTTACCTTGTTCAGTTTTGACCCTAAATTTCTCTTACCTAGGGAAATCCCCCTATTGAAATAATTTGAATAAAATCTTTAATTTTAAAAAATCCTTTCTCCCTCTCCTCCTTCTCCTTCTCCTTCTTCTCCTTCTTTGCTGCCTTCTTCTTCTTCTTCTCCTTCTTCTTCTCCTCCTCCTCCTCCTCCTCCTCCTTCTCCTCCTCCTCCTCCTCTTCCTCCTCCTCCTCCTTCTTCTTCGTCTTCTTCTTCTCCTTCGTCTTCTTCTTCTTCTTGGTACTGAGGATTGAACCCAGGGGTGTGTTCCCACTAAACCATACTCCTATCCTTTTTTTTAATGTATTTATTTATTTTTTTATGTATTTATTTATTTTTGTGTGTGTGGTACCGGGGATTGAACGCAGGGGCATTTTACCTCCGCGCTACGCCCCCGGCCCTATTTTTTATACTTTATTTTTGAAACCGGGTCTCACAAAGTTGCGGAGGGCCTCACTAAGGAGAGAGAGAGAGAGAGAGAGAGAGAGAGAGACAGAGAGACAGAGAGACAGGGAGAGAGAGAGACAGGGAGAGAGCGCTGAGGCTGGCCGCGAACCTGGATCCTCCGGTCTCCACCTTCCAAACTACTGGGATTACAAGTGTGCGCCACCACGCCCGGCTGTATTTATTTTAAACAGAGTATCTCTAAGTTACTGTGCATGAACTTTAACCTGTGATCCTCTTGTCTCAGCCTCCCAAGTACTGGGATTATATAGGTATGCGCCATCACTCCCAGCTTGTTGGTTATGATTTAACTGTCATTTCTTATCTATATACCTCAAGATTTGAAAATCACTGAGATTTTAAAATATATACTTAGAGCTTTTTAATCCTAATAATATCTTTAACAATGAGTAAAAATCATTAAAACTAAAGTTGTCATATTTTTATTTTCAATTTTTACCATTCTATGAAGCACATATCATTAAAAGTGACTCTTAGAATTTTTAATCAACTAATCACTGAATACAGGAAACCTAGTACATATTCTGGTAAGTAGAATGAAACTATAAAGTAGAGTCAAATTATAACATTGGACATTTCATGAAATCATGATTTTTTTCTTAGTATATAGTAATATCTTTGTCGAGTATTTATTAGACTATATAACAACTCAAAATAAAGCAAGAGAATAATTCAGGTTTGAAATCATCATGGACTTAAGAAAAAGGAAAAAATATACAAATTATGTTCAATTCAAGGATGTTATTGGTAAATTTTGTGCTAAATATATTACATACTTACTAGCAAATGTGTTACCAGCCAGTTGGAGACTATTTTTCTCCATCGAATGTTTTCCTTTTGTCCCTTAAATAGTACTGTAACTTCTGAAGGAATCATTTAGTTCCTGCTGTATAATCAGCCTATATTCAATATAAACATTTGTTTTTTGGTAGGCCAAGGTGACCTTTTTTGGGCCCTAAAGGAGAAAATAAGATGCTCTGATTTTTCAGCGCAGAAAACCACATTCCAATGGAATGTTCTCACATTTGTAGGTTGGATTCGTACCTTATCATTACTTAGGAATAATTTTGTGTGTTTGATATTCTCTTTCTTTAGGTGGCATTAATGTATAAAACAAGAAAATAGCTTTTCATTGAGTTTGTATTGGATTGTAATTTTTTTTTCTTCTTCACTGTAGTCTTTTTTTTTAACTTTTTATGTTCATTTATTGGTGCATTGTATATTATAATTATACATTTTGATATATGTCACGGTTTGTATTGGGTTATAATTTATATGCTTTTGTTGTTGAATTGAGACTGCCTAATTAATACATTCCTTTATTTTGAGCAATTCCAAGATCCACAGGCAGGCAATTCTGGGCGACACTCAGTGGCACAGGAACTTAGAAGACATGCTCCAAGGGTACATACAAAACAAAGGGTAATGATTTTGCTTGTAATAGCCAGTCATTCATCAATATAATGATGATAATCCAATAATAGACTTTTTACTCAAGAAATTTTTCCACATGTGTATTAGAAGTGAAATTAAATCATACCCTATTTCTTAGAAAGCCAGTCCTGGTTTAGACAACATGGACACAGTTTGCATGCTTCTCTGATTAACCACCATACTGTTTTAAACAAATTAAAATATTCATAGTCTAATTCAGAACGGGATGTTTATAAAGTTCTGTCTGTCCCCAATTATCTTTTTCATTCACCATTCTATATGTCCAAAAAAATTTAATAAGACATGTACTAAGAGGAAACTTCTTTTTTAGACAAGGATAAGAAATGTTTGCTCTTTGCTCTTTTTCCCCCATCATTATCTCACATACAGCATTAACTTGGAGACTATACTTTTGTTACCATAATATTTTCAAGGTGAGATAACATTAATGGAAACACAGTCCTTACTCTCTGAAAGGGAGAAAAGTATTGGAGCTTCTGTAACAGCACCTAGGGCTACTTGAACAAAATATCACAAGCTAGGTGTCTTAGAAGATTAAAAAATGTATTCTCCACAGTTCTGAAAGTTTGAAGTCTGAAATCAAGGTGTTGGCAAGGTTGCTTCATTTTGAGGACTCGGAGAAAGATTGCTCTGTTTCTGGAAGCTTCAGCATTACCTTGGCTTATAGATGACCTTGCCTGGATCTTCATATATTCTCTCTTGTGTGTTTCCCTACATCCACATTTCCCCTTTTTTATAATTCCATGGTCATAATGGCTTTCAGGTCCATCTTTAATAGCCCCTTTTAATTTAATTACCTCTGTCAGGACCTCATTTGTGTGTGTGTGTGTGGTACTGGGGATTGAACCCAGGGGCGTTTTGCCTCCGAGCTACACCCCCAGCCCTATTTTTTATACTCTATTTTGAAACCGGGTCTCACGAAGTTGCGGAGGGCCTCACTAAGTAGCTGAGGCTGGCCGCGAACCCGGATCCTCCTGTCTCCGCCTCCCAAGTACTGGATTACAAGCGTGCGCCACCACGCCCGGCCAGGGCCTCATTTTTAAAGAAGGTCACATTCTAGGATACTAGGGATTAAAATTTCAGCATCCTGAATCGTATTAGCTACATAGATGGCATCAATTTTAAAAATTCCATCAACTGACCTGGTTTACATATGTTTGCTTTGATTAAAAAAAGCTTTGATATTGTATAAGTGAGATACAATTGTACACCAGATAATAAGCCTATTTCTGATTATTAATACTCTTCCTTAAACTTATAAAAAGTATAGGGCTATTTGATTTTTGAAACCACAGTTATCTCACTGAGCCATGAATTGTAAATTTCACTTCAAAGATAAAATATAATTTAATATATATAGGACTTCTTTGTGACTATGATGCTAATTATTACTAGCTTGTTTGTATGTTAGAGGTATTTGTGTTCCTAAAGCATACATGACTTCTAAAATACAAAACTAAAGAACCACTTTACCAAGCTAATATCATCTAAACAGAAATTGATGATAATGATAGACTTTTTCAAGTTTATATTTGTATATTACTAATTGTATTATGACTATCTTCTTTAGGCAAAGATACAAATGGGATTTATTTTGTTCCTGATAATTCTGTTTTCTGTCATTCTTATAAAAACTGTGAAACTGTTGTCTATTAACATTTGACAGAAGTACAACACCCAAACACTGTTTTGAGATGATAGACATCACCTGCAAGACAGCTTAAAAATGACAGGTGAAACTGAGATTCTGGGTGTTCAACAACTGACACTTAGAGGACAATCAGGAAACAAGAGCTAAGGAAGAGCAGCTGATACTGTGGCCCTTACCCTCCAAGGTCAAATGGGACCCAAGGAATGATAGGATTCCTAAGGGCCCTGCAACTCTGGTAAGTCATCTGACCTCCGGATCACGAGGATCACAAAGGACCCAGAGACGGGGAGCCACGAGCATATTTTTTTTAAAAAGGAGGGTCATTGGAGAGGTAAATGTCCCCCATGCTTCAAGGGAAGCCAAATGGTCAGCAAGAGCATGCCCTGTCCTGGCATATGGCACCACTGGTAGAGGAAAAGCCTCACAAAGTCCCTAAGTGTAACCCTGATGAGCCTTGACTGACCTCGACATAAAAATGATGTTATAAAAACTTATGTTTTCCCAAAATAGGGTCACCTGCTTGAATACCCAGTAGAACAGTACAACCAGAGGCAACTGTGTTGTTTCAGGGGTGACAAAAAAAGAAAGGTACTAAAGCCATTTATAATACTACTTCTACCTAAGACTCACAGAAGAAATAAGACATGCCATTGATGCCCAAAACCTCCCTTCAGGTAAGGACTTATCAGATGCTGTGTAGTTAAACCTGTTGTTCTTCAGATGTTTTTCAGGTCCAGGATCATCAGACACTAAAGGGGAGATTCCTATTCCTATAAACTCCTGGAGAATCTCAATGACTCTGACCACCAGGTTAGCCAAATGAGCACACGAAAAATGTGGACACTTCAGAAAAGCTACCTACAGATCATCATGTTCATGAGGCTGTGTCCCTCAGCCCTCCAGCTTCAGATCTTTATGAGAACAAAATATCATGAACAATTCCTTCTTCAACATTCCTCTAGGTCATTCACCCCAGATCAGACCTTGACTGTAATACTCCAACAGTGCCCCCTACCAGCTAGAAGCAGTTAGAGCAATTGTCGCCCCATTTCCCTAGCAGCAGTTAGGGTCATTTTATCAGAGGGGAGACATGAGGAGCTAGAAAATCTAGGTAGTTAGGGCAGAGGACCTAGGAACAGAGAAGGTAAAGTTAAACCATCTACAAAAGGAACAAAAACAGGGAAGGTTAATAAGATATGGGGCAATAATGACCAGGCAAAATCTATGGAAATTAAAACAAACCTTCAGGGCAGAATTCAGGACAAATGGTGTAAATGAATTCCAATAGTAATCAAAGCAGGGAGGCAGACAGGAGATTAATCACTAGCTCCAGGTGATTAAAGCACATCAGCCCACAGGATAATTCAAACTAAGGATTGAAATTTGGCAAAAGACATTGGCTCCCCAAGACCCAATTCTGCCCAGTCAAAAAAGGTCCAGAAGGAAAACTATAGGAAGAGAAAAAAGCTAGACCCCTGAGAATATTGGGTGGTTACTCCCTTTCTAGAGCCCCTATCCTCTGCAGGAGCTATTCTATATTATATCTTTTCTTGGCTTTCAAATAAACTTTCATATTCCTTCAAAAAATTTCAACATTTTTTTTGTACTGAGGATTGAACTCAGGGACATTCTACCTGAGATACACATCTAGCCCTATATTATTTTTTACTTTGAAACTGGATCTCACTAAGTTGCAGAGGCTCTTTAAGATCTGGACTGCTTTGTTTTCAACTTCTGTGTTTTCTTTGACCTGTTGTTGAAATAGTAAATCTGAAGTTATAATTCTCAATGTATCTAAAATTATTAATTCTCAATGTATCTAAAATAATGTATGACAAAATTATTTTCTTTTCCTTTGAGATATTAGAATATATTGCTATCTGGCAAGGAATAATAAATTAGGTGATAACATAATATAAATTCACGAAACATTGATTCAATTGGTTTTTAAATATAAGTACTATATAAATTTAATAGTCCCCAAATTCTTCAAACTGTAAAGAAACTGAAGTTTATGCTATCCTTTTGGAAAAAAGTCTTATTCAAAATACTGTTTTAGAAACATTACTGTATAACAATCGGAGTACATGTTATCAAGGTGAGTTTTGGAATAAGCAAGCTGGCTTGACTTTTAACATTCCTTTCCTTCCTCAAGGCCTGGTGAACTCTGCCCTTCTGCTCTGGGTGGGGCCCAGGTAGATAGGCCATCATCTGGGCCTGGAAGCCATACTTGATTTCTGAATTGATTTACATGGTTTTTTCCTTTGATCTTGATTCCAAACACAGAATTGTCACCTCATTCTCAATTTATGTTCCTGACCCTTATAAATTCTAATTACAGATTTATTCTTAGTGGTGTGTGTGTGTGTGTGTGTGTGTGTGTAATTCTATGTTTAAGAATGATATCATAAAAATCATAAAAACTAAAAATATGTTAGTCCCATTGAAGAAATGCTGTTTTGAATTCTAGTATTTATTTTGCCCTATTAAAAATAAAAAAATCAATTATATGTATTTGATTTTTATCAAATATAATACAAGTGGACATGTTTCTTTTTGTTTACATAGGTATAGGTTTGTTTTGATAAAGAGACTGTTTTAAACTTAAACTGCCTATCCTGATTCATAGATCACATAAGCTAACATTTTTCCTAAAAATTGCTAGGATAGTGAGAGATATAAAAGTATGCATTAAAATAACTGAATCATATTTCTGACATAAAAATATAATTTGAAATGTGTCATATGAGCATAATTTCTAAGATTCTTAGTTAACATTAAGACCTTGAAACTAATATTAAAAATATAAAAAATAATACTAGTTAATGGCTTAATTTGGAAAACCTGAACAATTTATAAATACAACAGAATACTGAAACACTGGTCAAATGCTTAATCTTAGAACATGTATTTTGTTTCTTTTTATAAATTGTAAAATAGCTAAAACATATCACTGGCTTTAAATAATGTAAATTAGCCGGGCGTGGTGGCACACTCTTGTAATCCCAGTACTTTGGGAGGCGGAGACCGGAGGATCCCGGTTCGCGGCCAGCCTCAGCTCTCTCTCTCTCTTTCTCTCTCTCTTTCTCCTTAGTGAGGCTCTCCACACCTTCGTGAGACCCGGTTTCAAAATAAAGCATAAAAAATAGGGCCGGGGGCGTGGCACGGAGGTAGAACGCCCCTGCGTTCAATCCCCGGTACCGCAAAAAAAAAATAATCTAAATTAATGTCTATGTGGAGGTGGGATATCCTATCTTATATGTTTGATACAACATCCTGGTTTGCTAAAATCATTACATATGACAGACCCTTACTAGTCTTCCACCTCATTTTATATGAAATACAGAAATTAATTTGATGTTATACTTTAGTTAGCATATTGTTTGAATATAGTGATTGAATCTATATCAGAAGCACTGGTAACAAGAAAATTTGATAATATATGCTTATTTGTTTATCAAGAAAAAATATTTATCCTAAAATAAAGGGTCTAGTTCATTGTTCCTGACTTTGAAAGAGGAGCATGTAATATAAAATAAGACTGTAAGACATTTATAAAAACCAAACTTTATCTTGCTTTAATATAGATGCAAATAATGAAGCTATGAAACATAATTTTGACAAATATCCTGACGTGTTAAATATATTAACTATATAACAAAAAATATATTTTACTGTAAAGTATTTTACGAATGAAAATACAAAATATCTTTTTGTCTTTTAAAATGAGTTAGTCTTCATGTACATAATATTTTCTAACAGTGAGTTAATGTTAGTTTCACCTTCTCCACATCTCTCCAAATTGTAGTCTGTAGGATAATTTTCTGAGCTTTGTGTTGATTTTATAATGTCTTTGATTATTGAAAGAAACATTTCATCACATCTGAAAGAACAAGCTGTCTTCATATTCATGTGATCTTCTTCTAGTTTTATTTAAAAATAATGTATTTTCATGTTATTTCAATTGATAACGAGTGGTTGTTTCACAGACACCTATGAGAATATTGTAAACAGATAAATTGTTCATGTTAAATGCTTTAAAAACTTAGCCAGAATTGTGTTTTTAATGATATACAGTATCCAATAATGAATAATACATTTACATATGACTGTCATATATATATGCATAAATAATAAATACTGGTAGGAAATATATTAAAATTTTAACTACAGTTACCTCTGGTGATAGGAAAAAACTCACAGTTCCCCTTTGCTGTCTTCATATCACTCAACCTATAATAAAGATAAATTCCAATATAAGAAATATATGTGGAGAGAAATTCATAGAATGACATGCAGCATGTGTTATAGCAAACCCACTATTTTGCACCTTCTCAATATTGCTGAGATTTACTTCTCGTCTACAAAGAACTTCCTTTTGAAAAAAAATCTCCACCTATGATATATCTTTACATCTTTGTTATATCATGAAACGGATATATTACTCCACAGTGACTGAACTATCTCTTGTCAATATATTTTAAATGACGGTCTATTGACCACACCTTAAATCCCTTCACAAAATTAACCTAAAGAACATTATGAAAAGATAAATCCTCAGGCCATACTTCAGAGGTTCATATAGCATCTCTGGTATCTATCTGGCAGTATGCATTTAAAAAGAAATTCTTGTAGCGATTTGTTTTTAAAAATAGAATTAAGAATGATTTGTGCCAGGAGTGGTAGTGCTCACCTGTAATCCCAGTACACGGAAGGCCGAGACAGGAGAAATGTATATATATATGTGTGATGTGTGTGTGTGTGTGTGTGTGTGTCTGTGTGAATGCATATATTACATATGTATATGTATTATGTATATATATGTATTATGTACATATTATATATAAAATATGTGTGTATATATTTAAAAATCATAAATGAGAATATTCTAAGTGGTATATAAATATATATAAATATGGTAAAAAAAGAACAAAGCAACAAAAATATATGTATTAAAATCAAGCAAATTTTCACCACACATATCTCTACTTCTCATCAGAAACAGTTTATCTACAGATGAATTTTTTATATTTTCTTTTTCACCAAAAGGATTATTGCTACTCCTCTGTATGGTATTGGACTTTCTATATAGCTTGGAAGTCTTCTTTTTCTAGATATATTAATCTAATTGTCTTAATTTTTGAATATTAATATACTTTATAATCATTTCATTTATTTAATGAGGTTCTCATTCATGAATATTTGCATCATTTCCACTTTGGCATAAATATTTTGATAATGTCGAAATAAATATTTTTACTAGTATATATTCAGTGTATATCTAAAAAATATATTCCAACCATTGCCCAGACCAAATAATTTTGTATTTTAACTGTTGCAAGCTAGTGACAAACTATCCTTAAAATAATTTGACAGTTTTTAATCCTTTTATATAAAGCATGAGATTTCATTTTTATATACCCTTTCCTCAAAAATAATTATAGAAGTTTTAATTTTTTATAATTTTGTATAAAAGGTGTCTTGAAGTTTTAATTTTCATTCCAATAAATACAAGTAAAATTGAGCTTTTTCACATTTATTAACATTATATATTTTCCTATAAATTACTTGTTCCAGTTATTTTGTAAGATGTAAGTGCTCCTAATTTCCATGTGTGTATATGCATATATATATATATATATATATATACACATATATGTATATGTGTATGTATTTTTTTGTTACTGCATGGTTATGCTACTGCATGATATATACATATAATACCCATACAGAAACAAAAAATATAGTCAGTGTTCTATTACTAATAATAACTAAGAATTCCATAAAATTACATGCTTCTTCACATACTGAAAAATAAGAAATATTATGTAATTTCAATTTTGGGGGTGAAAATTTTATCTCATATATAACTACACAATATTTCCACTTCTAGAAACATGCCCTATTTTTAATAAGATTTAGATTTGGAGATGTTTGATTTTGCTCTTGTAGTTGTTTGTGCTGATTTAGTGAAGAATACTCAATGTGCTTAGATAAAATGTTTTCTGACAGAAAAAATAATATTGTTTCCATCTAAAGTGCTTTGTCTCAAGGTAAAAATAGCCAATTCCAGTCTTTCTTTAGAAAAAAAAATTATCCCAGCATTTATATAATAACAATGTGAGAGTCAGAGGGGTGGCTTACCAAGCTGTATTTCTGGAAGACTTCCTCTAGCCAGGGTTTCCAATCACATAGGGCCAGTTAAGCCCTTCATCTTCTCTAGGTAGATAAATTGAGTGCCATGCACTTTGCTGTGCAGGGAACTTTTGAATGAAACCCTTTAAAGTAAAGGTCCTTTTGCTGGGACTGGAAAATCAAAAGAGAGTTTTGCAATTTTTATTAGTAAAAGAGCTTTACATGCTAGCTGATCTTTAGAAATTGTTTGGTGTCCCTAAGCTTTACATAATCTTGCAATGTAAAAAATATTTACATAGTATGCCTTCAATTATTTTGGGGGTAGAATTTGATCATCTGTACTTTGTTCAAAGCCATCTTTATTTGTATTAACGAAGATACAAATAAAAATGTTCTCAGGGTTTATTGTTAAAGTATGTTTATAAGTAATGAATAAAATCACTTATATATTTGTATCCACAAAAGTAAGGTTATTTTGAGAACACACAAAATCATGAGTATGAAAGAATAAAGGGAAGAGGAGATATAAGAAAAAAATATTAAAATATGTCAGAATTAACTTCATGGGGTCAAGAACAGGCACATGTTTGAAAATTGCTTGGCAAGGCCATTTTACTTTTTTGCAAAAAGGGTGCCCCCAGGTATGTTAGAGAGCACACTTGAGGAAGAACCAGGTGGGTCTTGTATCCCTGATGCAGAGCTTCCCCTGCACTGAACTCCTATTGGTGAGTTACAGCTCCACATTCTTCCAGTTCAGGTTCAGAGAAGATGGGGGAGGGTGGACACCAGCAATCTCTTAAGAGGTGCTAATTTTGAGAAGGAATGTAAGTCCCTACCAGGTTACAAAATGGCAGTTTAAATTAAGCTACTCCTTTGACAGAAAAGATACAATTATATTCTCACAAATATATAACCCAATACTAGTAGTATACATACATGTTATGCATTTGTAAAAGTAACTCATGTAAAAATGATAACAAACACAAATATTTTTATTGTTTTTTATTTATTTTGCCAAAAAAGACAATGCTATGATTTTGGCATTTTCTTTATTAAAAAACAAAGATCATGTAATACTGAAGCATTGTACTATGGAATCACTAGAGCTGTACTCTTTCTGAATCTATTTATTATATGTTATTTAACCTGAGTAAACTTTAATCTCCTAAGGTTGTTGTGAGGATTAAATTAGATTGGTGTATATAAAAAGATTTAGCAGAATGCTTACCACATAAATAAAACTCAAGAAGAGTTGACTATTATTATGAATATCGTCAACCTTATTTCTCGCATAGTATAAGAGTTTTATTAGAATCAAAGTCTTAGCCAGGCATGATGGTGCACGCTTGTAATCCCAGTACTTGGGAGGCTGAGACCAGAGAATCTGGTTTCGCAGCCAGCCTCAGCTAATTAGTAATGAAAAGAACAAATAAAGGAGAGATTAAATAACAAGACAAAATGAAGGTGTACCTAACTTTGAAATATGTTTCTTTAAATATTACACCCAGAAATTAAAAATAACAAAATATATATATCACTTTAAACAAAATATAATATTTTATTACTTGCCAATCACTTTAGCCATCCTTTTGTGAGGAACTCTTGTGATAATTATTTGAGTTTGTGAGACAAAGTCTTTTAACATTCTATTTAAAAGACGAGGGAGACAAGGGATTCAGGCCCAGAAATTTTAAGTGACTTGCCCAAGGTTACAACACAGATAAACAACAAGACCTGGAATTAAATCTATTTTTTTTCTTAGTGTCATTTCATGATATCCATTTGTCTCCTTATAAATGAATCATATCCAAGAGGATTATTTCAAAGGCTGTTGAGGGCCTACCATTCTCAGAGAACTCTGCCACACACTTTGTAGACCTCTTATTATTTAAGGCTTTTAACAATCTTGGGAATATGTAAAAGAAGGAAAAGACATGAAAGGAGAGAAATGCTAGGTTATTTACCAAAAGTTTTAAATATCAGCTTTTAAATAGAGCTCATAAATCTGAGGCTTAAATATCCAGTATGCCTCTTCAGAGAGCACTATACCTTTCTCACTGTCTTGCAAATGAGTGGCTTCCTGTTGACCAACCCTCATTAGCACCTGTGAGTCACTCCATAAGTATTTGTTGAACAGCTGAACTAACTGGTGAATTATCCTTAATGAATGAATAAACTTGCTCCAGTGGAAAGTCTGGGCACCTCTAATATAGATATTTGAGAACCAAAAATTAGGGAATAATATGAACAACATGAGGAAATGATAAAAAAATCATACACAATCACTTATATCTGGTTGCAGTAATCAGGGAAGATGTTTAATATTGTTAATAGAAAGCTAGCTATAGTCCAATTTTAGCCAGGCATAGTGGTGCAAACCTGTCATCCCAGTACTTGGGAGGCTGAGACAGGAGAATAGCAGATTCCAGGACACCCTCCGCAACCTAGGAAGACTCTCAACAACCTAGCAAGAACCTGTTTCCAAATAAGTAAAAAAGGGCTGGAGGTGTAGCTTGGAGGTAGAATCCTCCTGGGTTCAATCCCCATTACCACCAATAAATAAATAAACACATAAAATAAAAATACAATTTTTCCCTAAAGTAATTTATTCTAAATGTTGACCTCAATTGAGTAACACTTTCTGTCAAATTGAGTGGACCTATTGCCTTCCTATCTGCTGTTGCAAGACAAAAAGCTGTAATTAAATAGCCCTGTCCCTAAAATGAGCCCATTCAGAATAAGAATATCTGCTCGTTCACTTCTACATTCCCAACACCTAGACTACTTACTTACACGTATACAACCACCTACATATAAATTTAAATTTGTTGGGTAAATACTCATTCTTCTGCCACACTCAGAATAAGATAGGACTTTTCCCAGTGTTGTTGTTTTTCTGTGTGTTATTTAGCTATAAAATGAAAGAAAAAAAAATCCCTAGTTGCCTTAAAAAGAATTGAGTTAAAATGTCTTCAAATATGCCAGTAAATTCTATATTCACCTGATTCTTTTTTTCTATTTTGGATATCCAGTGCTCAACAAATTTATTAAGAGAAAATCTGTTTTCCTATTAAGACAAATTCTATCTTTAAGTAACTAATCCTTCTATGTTTATTTATTGAGTTAATATTTTTAAAAATTATTGTTGTTTATTTTGTTATTTTTTTTGTGTTTTGCTTTTTGTTTACTTGGTGCTAGGGATAGAACCCAGGGACATTCTACCTCTGAGCTATATCCCAAGTCATTCTTATTTTTTATTTTAACACAGGGTCTCAATACATTTCTGAGAGTCTCATTTAAGTTGGTGAGGCTGGCATGAAATTTGCGATCCCAAGTACTGGTATCACAGGCATGTACACCTGGACTTTTGTTTTGTCTTATAATTATAATTCTGATGTTTCTCAAAGGTAGAATAACTAGAATTGTTTATTTTATAATTAACAATGGCAAATTGGTTTCTGATTTTTAAAGCCTTTAAGATGCAGTTTATCTCAGTTATAAATTGGATGAATGTACTCAATTAAAAGACCATTTAAACATATGAAGTATTCTATTCCAGTAATCATCTGGTGTTTCCAGTGTACACAATGTATGAGTAATCTATTTAGCAAGTTCACTTTGTAAAAGACTCCACTCTCATCCTTAGTAGTGTGTTATAATTATTCACAAAATTAACAGTGTGTGGTAGACAGTATCTACATTTTGATACAGAACTAAAAACCATTATTGGGTTTTATTATCTCTACTGTCTGACTCTTATCTACTGATTTTTTAAAATATGAACTATTAAATTGACCTTCCTTTTGGATGTCTGGAGATAACTATTTTGAATATAAAGTTTAACTCATGAAGAAATAAAAAAAGTAATGCACTGTAAATGCATCCAGTTTCTATGGAATAACAACTAAAACAATCTAATCTATGGGTTTGTTATCTGAAACAATTTAGAAATTTTTTTCTTAAGGCTGCTGTTTGAGAATATTATACCTGTAGTAAAGGTCAGGAAAATCATCTATAATAAGATCCTGAAATGTATTCTTATGAAAAGGTTTCTTATATATTTCACTTCTTTTCAATCACCACCAGCTTTATCAGAAACTAATTCAATCTGGAACATTTTAAATTATTTTCTAAATGTTCCCCTACCTTCTGTACTTGCCCATCAGAGTATACTTCATTCTCTGTTCTACTGCTCAAATGATTATTGTTTGTTCTTGTTTCAAACTTCAATATTTTCCATGACCTAGAAAAGTAATTATTGCTTTATTCCTAGACAGACTTGAGAGATAATCAAACTCCCAAACTTAACAATATCTTATTCAGCCATTTGCAAGTCTACAGATAATAGAGATTAAATCACTTGAAAAGCCCTACAGATAAATATGATGTGCATCCTCCTTCTATTTGTGATATTTCAATCATATGCTAAGATAGTGCATAGCACAAACCATTAAGCCATCCATAAATTCACAGAAAACACTTTCTCCTTCCCTTCTTTCTCTAAAACTATTCTCTGACCTTTACAAATCTGTGCAAATATATTCATATTTATCTCTACCATCTTAGAATTCCATAGCATTTATTAGCTATAATTTTTCTATCTTAGATGAATTTCAATCAATGCATTCATTTATATGTACAGTTATATTTATGCATTTGTATAAACATCTTCATTTACCAATTTAAACCCAATGTTTTTGTTTTTCAAATAAACTTTGACATCCATCAGAAAGTTGAGAACATAGTATTTGATTTTTAAAACTTTTGCTGGGCATGATGGCCCACGGCTGTAATCCCAGTAATTGAGAGGCTGAGAAAGGAGGATTACAGGTTCCAGGACAGCCTCAGCAATGCAGCAAGACCCTCAACAACCTAATGAGACCATTTCAAAACAAAAAATAAAATGAAAAAAAAAAATAAAATGGGGCTTAGGGTGTAGCATGGAAGTAGAATGTCCCTGGGCTCAATCCCCAGTAACACACAACACACACACACACACACACACACACACACACTCTCTCTCTCTCTCTCTCTCTCTCAAATGAGAACTTATCATACATAATCTATATGTATAACATCCATTAATCTGAAATGGATCAAATTAAAGACCATTTATCACAATGGGTTGATCTACTTTGAGACTTGTAGACTTGTAGACTTCTACACAGCTACTAATTAGAGATATTTTCTGAACACACATGAGAGATATCCAGACAACCCACACTGAATATTCTAAGGTCCAACTCTTCTCTTTTTGTTTTTTTCTTCCCCTAATAAAAATAATTACAATCCTCGTGAATCGGATCCCGAGCTTCTCTTACCTATTTGACATTTTTTAGCCAATAAACTATAAATATTTATTCAGTGGGGAAAGGTAGTTTTAGGAAGTGTTAGATAATCTGCTATATGTTGCTATCTTGGCCAAAGTGGGCAGAATGAGTGAGCATGGACATTCTCTTTTCCTTTCCCCTTTCTGGTAGCCTTGATGTTAGGTGAGAAGATTGGCAATGAAGCTGTCATCTTTCAATCATGATAAAACAAATATGAAGACATAGCCTATATTCTCAATAAAACAAAGTGGAAAGATTAAAACATACATTGTGGGCAGCCAATTCAGTGCCTTCAATTGTCTAACTGAACTATTTGTTTAAAATACTGATTATGGGGAATTTTTTGTCACTCACATAAACAAATACTTCTACCTGATACATTAACCCTGTACTTCGATTATATGATCACTCTGAAATGTTTTTACAATTGTCAGTTAAAATAGCTTACTTTTTTCTCATGTTTATATTGGTTTTCACTTTGCCTGTGAAATATTCAATATGAATATTGAAAATACGGTTATTTATCCCAGGAAAAGTTACTTTAGGTTATTGGAAGGCCATTCACAATTTATAAACCTTTGCCACATTTTACCACATTACAAAAGAAATCATATGAATCTCCTTTAAAAAAAAATGAACAAGGTAATACTGACATTGACCTGTTCTTGCACCTCATTTTCCACAAGTACAGTCATATTAGATTGAGATGAAAGTTTTCACTTCCCTGCTTTCTAACTTTATGTGTAGGAAATACAGTTTCCCTTGATACTGCAAAAGACTAGCAAGTTAAATCCTTCTCTCCTTGTATGTGATTCAGAGAAGACAAGCCTCAAAGAACTAAATAGTGGAAATAATTATAGATGGTCCACTCTCACGGCTTGAATTCAGGGTCTGGCAGCACTGGGATTTTAACATGGCATATAATATTTGAAAAACCTACTATATTATTATTTTTCTTTCTAAAAATTGAAATAAAAACCATGTTATACTTCTATAACAACACAAAAGGAAAATGTGCTTTGTTTTGAATTTGATCTTTTTTGGTCCATAAAACAGGTTTGCATATGGCTCTAATTTCCAAGGCCAATGAAACATTTTCTGATAAGTTATATGCTATCTTCTTTGTAACTACACCCTGAAAACATATGTAATATAATCTTTTTTAAATAGTTGTTTTTAAATTAAAATAGAGCAATAAATATTCAGAAGGAATATTTTGACTTTTCAAATACCTTTTTGTAAGAATTCAAGGCAATGTGTCATTTCAGTGTACTATTAATGCTCATATTGATTTCAGTGACATTTGTGGCTCAGACGAATGTAGCATTTATTTTTGCTTATTATAGCCCTACTGGGTGGGGGCATTTCTAATTTTGTTTTATATGAAGCTATTGCTTTTTGGCACTTTAGTTGTGCTCAATACAATTATTATTTTTAAGAATAATGTTAAACTTATAAAAGCCTTATGCTTCCTGAAAGAAATTGTGACATAGACTGAATGAATTCTTTTTTCTTGATCAGAGAGCCAACTTTCATTTTTCAGAATTGAAAAGATCAGAATAAAAATCTATGTTCTGGGACTTGTGTTTTGGAAACCTGAACATTAATTCTTGATATAGTCCCTTAGGCTGGCTATTATCAGATTTTAAAAGTACAGGCATTTCAATTATATTTTATTAGAATGGACACCTTAAAATAAAAGTGAAGTTTTATAAGATACCATGGTAGGTATTTTTTATTCCATGTGCTCAGTAACTTTTAAATGAAATAAATGAATTTAGAAGGGAATGCCTACTATCTTTAAGAAAGTAAATATCAGTGTTATGTGTTAATGAGGATTTAAATTTTAAATGAATTATGAATGGTCTAAAAATAACAAAGACAGTTAAATCAACTTCATCAGAAGCAACAAACTGACGTCACCAACTAACTTTATGATGTGTCGTAGTTAAGGTTGCTGATCTTTAGATTTAGTACACGTTGTCAAACTCAATATTCAGATCAGATCAGCTTTTCATGCCCTGTAGGACTATTCTAATATAAATGAGAGCTTTCAGTAACAGATCCACTATAAGAATTACTTTCTCTGATTTTAATGAAATATTCACTCTGTAGTGCTATATTTTGATCGAATTTATTAATTCAAACACTTTACCAAATTGCAAACTTATCTAAATTATGTTTTCTTCTTGAATATTCAATAGAAGAAAATTATTATAGTATTAATATTCAGGGCCTTCTGAAATGCAGAGCTTTCCAAAGGAAAGTAATTGCATTTGGAATTCAATACCGAAGGTGTTTGTGTGTTTGTTTATTTTTCCACATGATCAAGCGAGTTCCCACTCTAGGAGACACCTTTTGGTAAATCTGAATCAAAAGTATCTTAGTCCAGATTTGCTTTTCTATCTATCAATAAACAGGAACATCAAGGATGGCAAAGGACCCAGTGGAGTAAGGAGGGGCTGAAAGACCCAGGCTGAGAAAGCATATGTATGTCCTTCACCCATGGAAGGAAGTTAACCCAACTCTTCACCATATACTTCAAGACAATGAGTATCTCTTCACAGAAATGTTGGTGAATCTTAATATGCCAATATTGTTGCCTATGAGGAAACACTAATAAATATGCATACATCTACAAAGGATAAAGTTAAATTTTATTGTTCTCATGATATTGTCAAGTTATTCCAAGAGCATTTACTGAACAATACCTGGACATAACAATGATTCAGAATACTCAATCGCCATTAAGAAATTCAGATAGATAACAAATAATCACTTCTTGTTATTCGCAGTAGTTAAAATTCTACTAGAAAGTCACCTGAATGCCAAATTAACAAATTCTGAAGAATTTCTTCGAGGAGAAATAGAAGGTTAGATTTCTTTGAGCATGCCTGAACAAAGCTTATAGAACACACATATTTTTGTCATTCGGACTTCTTGCACAGAGGTTGCCCTTCAACACGATATTTGGGCCAGGCGTGGTGACGCATGCTTGTAATCCCAATACTTTGGGAGGCGGAGACTGGAGGATCTGGGTTCACGGCCAGCCTCAGCTCTCTCTCTCTCTCTCTCTCCCTCTTTCTCTACTTAGTGAGGCCCTCCGCAACTTCGTGAGACCCGGTTTCAAAATAAAGTATAAAAAATAGGGCCGAGGGTGTAGTTCAGAGGTAGAATGCCTCTGGGTTCAATCCCTGATACCGCAAAAAAAAACCCACTATATTTGGGGGCTATTTCAAATAGTAAAATCACTGGCAAAAAGCACAAAAGGGTGAAAACTATGGCATAAACAAAGGACAAAAAAGATAATTGTCTAGAATTTGTGAATTGCTAATATCTAGAATATACAAAGTACTTAATAGACTTAACACTAAAAAAACAAATAACCCAATCAAGAAATGGAGAATTGAATTAAATAGACACTTCACAAAAGAAGAAATACAGTTGGCCAATACATATATGAAAAACTGTTCAACATCATTAGCAATCAGGGAAATGCAAATCAAAACTACACTGAGATTCCATCTAACCCCAATTAGAATGGCAATCATCAAGAAGTCAAACAACAATAAATGCTCATGAGGGTGTAGGGAAATAGGAACTCTCATACACTGCTGGTAGGATTGCAAATTATTGCAGCCACTATGGAAATCAGTGTGGAGATTCCTCAGAAAACTAGGAATGGAGCCACCATATGATCCAGCTCTACCACTCCTTGTTATTATTCCAAAGGGACTGAAATCAAAATATCATAATAATACATGCATATCCATGGTTATAGCAGCATAATTCATAATAGCAAAACTATAGAACCAACCTAGGTGGTGGATGAATGAATTTCAAAATTATGGGATCTACACACAGTGGAATTCTACTCGGCAGTAAAGAAGAACAAAATTATTTCATTTGCAGGAAATGGATGGACCTGGAGAACATTATGTTAAATGTGATTAGTCAGTCACAGAAAGTGAAGGGTCATATGTTTTCTCTCATATGAGGTACTTAGGGAGTAATTGAGATACAAGAGGAACTTTGGATATTGGAGGAAAACCTTAATGGAGTTAGGAATGTCATCTAGGAGAGGGTTGGGTGGGGGGAGGGAGAATTAATGAAAGAAACAATTCCATGGACATTATGTACATATGTGAGAATACCAATGCCAATCTCTGTATCATGTATTGGGAAAAGGGGGAGTGGGGAGGGAGTCAGGGGAAAGCTCACCAAGTGCTGGGTACATTGTCACTATCTCTATGAACTACAATATCATGTAAGATTCTAATGCACCAATAAAAGTATTTTTAAAAAAAGAATATGAGACTTGAAATGAGAAGGCAGAGCATCACCTTGTTCAACCTGAGCTGGGAATTTGTGCATTTGGTAAGTCAAACTTTTCACTGCTCTGAGCACAATGTCAGCAAATAAGCTTGAAAGTGGCAAGAGTATTGATTTGGGTGTTACAAATCAATCTTAGTGATTAAGTGAATTCAAAAATATGGAATCTACAATATAATGAAAACAGCCTCTTGTTTGTATGACTTTGCTTCCTCTGGTATCACTTTTTAATGCCATATATATATATATACATATATTGCTATATATATTTATAGCAAAATATATATATTTAGCAATATATATTTATATATATTTATAGAAAAATATATATATTTAGCAATATATATATTTTGTTTTGCTTGTCCATGTGCTACTGGGAGTTGAACTCAAGGGTGTTCTACCTCTGAGCTATACCCCCAACCCTTTTTATTATTTTTTTATTTTGAAATGGGTTCTCACTAAGTTACTATGCAATGACCTCAAAGCTGTGATCCTCCTGTTTCTGCCTTCCTAGTACTGGGATTATAGGCATTAACCAATGCACCTGGCTATTCAATTCCATAATTTATAAATAAATTCATCGAACTTCTTTACACATATATTAAGTTAAAACATCCTCTTATTTCATGATAGTTTGTGATTCTGATTATGAAAAGAAAATGTGTTTAGTAATAAAAATACTGAAACATGTAAAGGTGAAATAAATTACACAGAATTCTGCTAACTAAAGGTAAATCAAATCAGTACATCTGTATCATACAAAATCTTATTATCCAGCTATTTTTAATTAACTTAGTCTCTGTTGTTGGACACTTAAATTGTTCCCCTTTTTCATTAATTATAATAATTTGTCATAACATTTATTTTTAATTTTTTCTGAATTTTAATTATTATTGGTATTTCTGGGTAATAATAAATCAATATTTTAAGGTTGTCAAGTAATAACAGATAATTAAACTTATATTCTTGACAGCTGTCTTAAGTGTTTTCATTTCATCTCACCACATTTTCCAGACATTTGATATAATCATTAACTAACACACCACTCTGTAAAATAGACAAACACTAATATTTCTTGCTTTTACTTTATTGTCTTTAAATTGAATATTCAAAATATGTTTATACTTTTTACTCTTCATTTTTGTGAATTATGCATTAATGCCAATTGCACAATTTTTAATTCACAGAATTTTATTATCTCATCCATTTTATGATCACTTTTAGGATCAGCCCTTTGTTTATATTTATTTATTTATTCATTCATACTGATGATTGAACCCAGGGACATTCACACCCAGCCCTATTTTAGTTTTTATTTAGAAACAGGGTCTCACTAGGTTGCTGAATTCCTTGCTAAGCTGGCCTCTAACTTGCTATTCTCCTGTCTCAGCCTCCAAAGTACTGGGATTACAGGTGTTTGCCACCATGCCCTGCTTGAAAATTATTTCACTCGATATATCATTAGCATTGTGTAGCTAATTGTCTCTCAATATAAGTTATCTCTACGATCTTTATGTTAATAGAAATCCATGAATATTTCTCCAAACTTTCTTTCTTTGACATTTCTCTCTTTTTAATGAATGGATCTACAGATTTTCACATTAAAATATTTGAGGTCAGTTTTGATCTTTCTCATTCTTTCATGCTGCATCTTTAAATTCTGTCAAAACATGCCCTCACTCCTATCAGTTCCATTCCTACCACTGCCGCTGCTAACAATTCACTCCATGTCACCATCATCTCTCACCTGGATTATTGCAATATCTTTGTGACTGGTCTCCTTGCATGCACCTTTGCCCTCAGTCTATTTTCCACACAGTTGCCAGAGCGGTCCTATTAAAATGTCAAGTCAGATCAGATCAACCCCATAAAAATTTTCTCTGTAAAACCAAACCCTTAAAATGCCCTACTAGATGCTCCATGATCTGTAAACTCTTGGACCTCCTCTTCCAGTATGCAATCTCATCGTCGCTTTGCTAATGCACATTGGTATCTTTGCTTTTCTTCAATCCAACCAGATGTACTTCCACCTTAGGTTTGGACAGTGACTCTTCTCCATGTCTAAAATGCCCTTAAGAGTGAGTCTCTTATAATTACTTGAAGATAACCAAGTGATTATTATAACCATTCCTATTATTTTTAGATGAACTTAATGGGCATAAGTTTATCCTCTATTAATAACACATTTAACAAGAATAATTAATAATCCTTTTATAAGCTCCAGAATGGTCCCAAACCATTTTTTTCATCAGCTATTTATCCATTGAATACTAGCAGTAGGTAGTGCTTTGCAATAGCTATTATTCAATCCTATAGTTATGGATCAATTTAAGAATAGTCTATCTTATTTTTGTGTGTGTGTGGTACCAGGGATTGAACCCAGAGGGGTTCTACCTCCGAACTACACCCCCGGCCCTATTTTTTATACTTTATTTTGAAACTGGGTCTCACGAAGTTGCGGAGGGCCTCACTAAGTAGAGAGAGAGAGAGAAAGAGAGAGAGAGAGAGATAGAGCTGAGGCTGGCCACAAACCCAGATCCTCTGGTCTCCGCCTCCCAAAGTACTGGGATTACAAGCGTGCGCTACCACGCCCGGCGCCAAGAATAGTCTATCTTATTAAGAGATTAATTTTCAATATTTTTGTTTAATGTGCTTTATCAAAGTGGATGTTATGTGTTTTGACCAATTACACTATATCTAATTTTAATTTAAACCAAAAAATTTATTCTTAACATCCTAGACCTTTTATCACTCAAAACTTTAAATATAAACTTTGATCACACAAAATTTAAAAATAAAAATGTAGTTATTTTACATATGTTAGTGGCAAAAGAGATGATCAGTACACTTTCAAATGTAAATCAATGTTATTTTCAAAGAGAAAATGAAAAGTATGCAAAAGTTTTTACTGTTAACATGTCCAAATTCTTTCAGTTGATGGCAGGTATGGTTAATGTGTATAAAGTTGATTAGGCTGTGGGTCCAGGTGTGGTCAAATACCAGTCTAGATGTTGGTAGGAAGGTAATGTTAGACCCAATTATCCCTTATGATCTGCCGACTTTAACTGAAGTGGATTACCCTCTATTATGTGAACAGGACACCCGCAATTAATTGACAGCCTTGAAAGAAAAATTGAGGTTTCACAAAAAGAAAGGAATTGTACCTTAAGAATGAAATATGGGAATCCTTCCTGAGTTAAACTTTCCCACCTGCTGGCCTGTCCTCCAGATATCAGACTCAAGACGGGAACAATTCGTGTGTGTGTGTGTGTGTGTGTGTGTGTGTGTGTGTGTGTGTGTGTGTATACTGTATTTAAAACAGCTCCTTAAAGCATATATTGATTTAACATTAGGGCCACACCACCTTATAATTTATCTAGATCATAAAGGAAGATAAAAATAAGCCCAAAGCCTCAACAACTGTTTAAAAGTTTGAAAGTGGGTCTAGAAATTGAGACCACATTGCAAAAGATAAAATCATAAACATAAATGATTGCTTAATCCAGAGTGTTATGGGGGAAATTACATGTATCGAGTGGAAGTATGTCAAAGTATTTAGAGATGAGATCACTTAAATTGTTGAAATTGCTTTGTGAGGGAAGTTTGTTGATAGGTTCATTGTTTATAGGGATTTGGTAATGACAAAGGCATTGAGAATAAATGGTAGAATATTTTAGAATGTTCCCAGGGCAGCAATTTAGACTTTAAAAATATTTATTAATTTTAATTTTAGTTTTATTTACTCCTGTTAAAAGAACTTGAATGCAATTTATGAAGTACTGTCACAAATAATGGCAGAATTTAAAGTATTTAAACCAGTTTTGATATCAAAATCAATATTTCAAAATATAGACAATGGAACAGAAAGGTTTTGTTGCAGGTGTTCTTGACTGGAGAAAGAACTTGGTCAATTTTAGTCCTAGTGGAAAGAGTTCCTTGTTTTGAGTTTTGCTTGATATTTCTTATTGTGGCTGTTATTGATGTAATGTTTGTTTCTAATTCCACAGGATGCTGTTTTATAACCAGTTTGGAGTTACATGTACTAAGAAGTACCATTAACTAAAGACTGGGTGACAGGAATTCAAACTTGCATATTTATTTATAATAAACCATATGCATATTATCTGCCTGTTTGGGGGTAATAGATTCCTAACCTCCTAAATTGCTAACCACAATTTGATTATTTTCTCTGGTTAGTAGCCTATGATAATCTGATATATATTCATAATATACTTCTATTAAAGAAGAGCAATGTGTCGAATATAATTATCCAAATTTTATTTTATTAAATAGTTATTTAAATTTAAATATATTAAATATACATACAGATATATTTTGTTTGATTGCCTTTAATATTTAAAGAAACCTTTTCTTTTATTTAGGGGTCAAACACATGTGTATATAAAAACTCTTTCAAAAGCTCCAAATAAATTACCTACATACAGGTTTGCCCAGTTCCAAAAGCATGGCTGAGACACTACCCTCGCATAATAAATACCAAAATATAGAACTTTATGTCCCAAAGAAATAATGCCAACCTTCTAACAGTTCCAAGAAATTGCTTTATTTATCACTCAAAATGAATGATGCCACCTTATGATTTTTCTATAAAATCTCCATTATTTTGAAGAACTTATATACAAGTGCTGACAGATTTGATGCTTTCATTTTATGAGATGACTAAATCAGAACTCATATTGGCATGTTTGCATGTTAAAAATATTGCTATACTATTGTGAGTCTTGATTTACTTTAACATTTCTTTCTCCATTTTGTATCACTTTATAATATAGATCTAAGATCACAACAAATTCAGGAAAAGGTTGACTTTGATGTGTTATGGTACTATAAAATATGCCTACAAACAAATTTGTAATATATAATTGAATGGTGCTTGAGTGTTTACAAGCATGGCTCATGTTTATTTCCCATATCATTTATTCTATCGGTAGAAAATACTGGCTTTTATATGTTGAGTTGCATCCTAAAGTAAATAATTTCAAACCAATGTTCTTTTCCTCTAAAACACAAGCATTATATAAATGTTCTATATATTAACAATTCATAATTATTTACCAATTCTTAAATTCTCAAAATATATCAATTTTCAAAAACATACAATTAGGTATTAACTGAAGTTACAATATATATTGATTATTTGGATGATATTTGTCATTCCTTACGTGCCTTCTAATAAAACATGTGATGCCAGCATAAGGGAATCTAAGTGTATAAGATATGATGACATCCATAAATTTTATAACTATTTCAGGAGTTAACAATAAATTTTCCACCAAAACACTACAACTATTCTGTATTATAGTTTTTTCATACCCGGTAGGGTTAAGGGACAACATGACCAAGTATCTCCCCTGAAAAAAATAACATAATCTATACATGGTTATGTAGTATGAAGTTAACTCATCTTACCCACATACTGAATGCAAATCTGTTTTATAGACCATGAGCATGAGGAGTAAAAATATCATTTACAGTCTGTGGAGAGATATGTAGAATGAAGCAGTTGTAAAACAAAGTGTCTATTTTGTTTTCATTCTTCCTCTCACAGAATAATAAACTGACTATGATTTAATCACTTATTAGAAAAAAAATTCTGAAAATTTTAATGCTGCTAAAATGGAGTCCATCTGCTTGTATACATGCAAGTGTGTGTGCCTCTATGCATGTTGTTAAGCATGTATGTGTTTATGAAGTAAAGATTGGTGGTGTTTAAGTTTTTCTAGTAGTAATATGCATGAATTCTATACTATTAGCCACACATTAACTAAATCGAATATATCATTAAGGGCAAAAATACTTTTTATACTTAAAATTGTGTCCTTCCATGTGTCTAAGCACACAGCAATTAGTAAACTTGTCAAAAATAAATGAATAAATGAATATTGCCTCCCTGTGAATAAAATTGTATACCTCCAAGAGAACTGTGTATAGCACAAAATAAGTCTTTAAAATTTTTAATAATGTTTTTTAATTTAACACATCATATTCAGAATATTATTTCAAAATATAAACAATTTAAAATTTATTCTTGAGGTGTATTATTTTTGCATCCTAAGTCAATGAAAACTGGTATATATTTTGCAGCATGCAGCACATTTAAATTTAGTTTTTGAATTTTATTTTGTAAGCCAGGCCTGGTGATGTACATCTATAATCCCAGTGGTTGGAAGGCTGAGACAGGAGGATCACAGGGTCAATGTCAGTGTGCGGTAGTTTAGCAATACACAGTTTCAAAATAAAAAATAAAAAGGGCGGGCGTGGTGGCGCACACTTGTAATCCCAGTACTTGGGAGGTGGAGACCGGAGGATCCAGGTTCGCGGCCAGCTTCAGCTACTTAGTGAGGCCCTCCACAACTTTGTGAGACCCGGTTTCAAAATAAAGTATAAAAAATAGGGCCAGGGGTGTAGCTCGGAGGTAGAATGCCCCTGGGTTCAATCCCCGGTACTGCAAAAAAAAAAAAAAAAATTAAAAAAATAAAAAGGGCTAGTTGTGAAATTCAGAGGTAGAAATCCCCTGGAGTCAATCCCCAGTGCCACAAAAGATGAATACGAAATTAAAAATAATTTTATTTTGTAACTGATAAATAAAAACAGAAAAATGCAAATATTAAGGATAACGTAATGTTTCAATACATGTTACATTGTGTAATGCAAAATATTTTAAAGGACTAAAAATAGAACTTTTATGTATGAGGTTGAAGCTTAAATATATTAACTCAAAGAAGTATGCTGCTCAGAAATTTCAAAGATTTGCCTTTGTGTTCTTGGTTGATTCGGACCAGATCACTAACTTTCTTTAAGTTGCTTCAGTGATTAACACAAAAAGGTACATAGATCAATTAGCAATGCGTGCCATGTACTCCAGATAAGAGAGCAGTGGCATGCATATTTGCTGACCCCAATCTAATTCATTTACAAAGGACTTACCTTCGCTGTTATACATTGAATACATTTATGGAATACTTATAATTGGAGAGACTCAGAGAGGAAAAGTATAAAAATGTTTGAGACTTAGAGAAGAAAAGGAAGATGCCTTTGGGGAATAGTGAAAATGTGAGAACTTATGACAAAATCTAAGTGCAGGAAGTGAACATAGCTATAGAGTAATATAGATTGGACATTGAGAGCACATATAGGCAGGTTCCATCTAAGAATGGATCGTGTTCTTAAAAGCACTCCAAAGTACCTTGATGCACCGGCCTTGTGCCTCTACACTCACTTTACACTGGATTTATTTCCCCCTGTGATTCCATTTTTTTCTCTCTCTTCATCTACAATTCTTTAAAAAAATATGATAAGGAATTGCTGCTTCCCTTCTTTTTATGTTCTTCTCAATTCCTGGTTCTTTTACTTTGACATACATCCTGGATAAAATTGTTTTCTTACCAAAGATCTCCAAATCATCAAATTTAATAGCTGCTTTATTTTTACTCAAACTCTTTGCAAAATTTGACCAAGTAACAACACATTTCTGAAAGTCTTCTCTTTTTCCATCTATGAAAATTTATTTTCATAGTTCATACTGAATCCTCAGTCTCTTTTACTAGGACATTCAAAATTATTGTCTTCTTGTTATTGTTTATTTAACTATTTGTGAAGCACTAAATGTCTGATAAGATCATTTTGTATGAAACATTACCAGTTGTCCTCAGTGAGCTCACAATCCAACTGGATTTTTAGGAATGTAGAGTCACACAATGTTCAAGTGAAAGGCTATAAGCGCACAATTATGAGAGCAAAGCGAATGCCTCTTGCATTTAGAAAATTTTCATTGTTAAGCTACTATTTGAAACTGGCCTTGATGAAATATATTTCACTATGCATTTGATAAATTGCTTATCTATCCTTTTTATGTGTACAATAAGTATCCATTGATGAAATCATGAGCCTTGCTCACCTACAAAAATGGAATTTTATCCAAAAGAAGATTAATTTCAGTTCTTGTTTTAGTCTGCTTCTGAATAGCTGTTACTAAAAATATCTGGCAAGAACAACTTAGAAGAAATTAGGTTGGTTTGGCACATGGTTTCATAGGTTCATTTCATGGTTGGTCTGCTCCAAGAGAAAAACATCATGGCAGCATGGCAGCAGCACTGGTCAACTCATGGCAGGTCAGGAGGAGAGAGAGAGAAAGAAAGAGAAAGGAACCAGGGACAGATATAGTCCACAAGCCACACCCCACCTGTCTATAGTTACCACCCAGTAAGTCCCTTCAGATTTTTGGTCCATCGGTGGATTTATCCACTAATGAGGTTAGAGCCCTGATTCAATGATTTCACCTCTGAACATCTCTGCATCGCCAACATGAGGTTTTCTGGGGGACATTCCATACTCAAACCGTAACAGTTCCTTATACCACTTTAGCTCACTCTTGCCTATTTTGTCACATAGTAGACATTTTCAAAAATTGAAAGTACTCATTTGCTATTACAGATTATCTATGTATATAAAATTAAATGACAGCCAATTAAAAATTTCCTAATCAAGCTGAATGTGGTGGTACATGCCTATAATCCTAGTACTTGGGAGGCTGAGATAGGAGGATTGCAGGTTCAAGGACAGCCTCAACAAGTAGTGAGACTCTCATCAGTCTAGCAAGACCCTGTTTCAAAATTAAAAAAATATAGGGTGGGGTTGTAGCTCAGAGGTAGAATGACTCTGGTATCAATCCCTAGTGACACACACACACACACACACACACACACACACACACAGTTCTAATCAATATGTAAAATTTTATCTACACTTCAGTATAACTTGGAATCAAACTATATACTTATTGATGTATTCAAATATTGAAAAAATGCCAAAATGGAACAAATTTTATAAATTAAGCATACTATTATCATTTAATAAGATTATGTGCCTTGGTTACTAATTAAAATTTTAAGTAATCCAAAACTATGCTCTAGATTGACTTAGTAAATTCAAGTAGATTGATTAGTGGGAATGATAAAGCATTATATACATATACAGATCTATGATTTACAGATCACTATTACTTAAAAATCTGTGCAGGAAATTTTTTTTAAAGTGTATGCTAAGGCCGGGCGTGGTGGCGCACACTTGTAATCCCAGTACTTTGGGAGGCGGAGACCGGAGGATCCGGGTTCACGGCCAGCCTCAGCTCTCTCTCTCTCTCTCTCTCTCTCTCTCTCTCTCCTTAGTGAGGCCCTCTGCAACTTCATGAGACCCGGTTTCAAAATAAAGTATAAAAAATAGGGCCGGGGGTGTAGAGCGGAGGTAGAATGCCCCTGCGTTCAATCCCCAGTACCGCAAAAAAAAAATAAAAATAAAAATAAAAAAATAAAAAAATAAAAGTGTATGCTAGCCAGGCGTGGTGATGCACGCTTGTAATCGCAGTACTTGGGAGGCTGAGACTGGAGGATCTGGGTTCCTGGCAAGCCTCAGCTACTTAGTGAGGCCCTCCACAACTTAGTGAGACCGTTTCAAAATAAAGAATAAAAAATGGGGCTAGGGGTGTAGCTCGGAGGTAGAATGCCTCTGGGTTCAATCCTCAGTACCGCAAATAATAAAAAGTGTATGCTACATATTGTAGGAACCATAATGAAGATGTATTAAGTGCTGTGTTGAAAATAATACAATCAGCAAGTAACAAAAATGTACAAAAACATGTCTACTTCTTGTTACTTTTTCTTGCCATCATTACTGTGTTGCCCCTTGTTAATGATATTCTTTTAAAAGAATAAATATGAAAAATTTTCCTGATGCAATTTTAAATAAAATTTCACTTTGACCAATCCTGAATTAGGAACATTTTAAATAGAGAAAAAAATAATTATCTTAAAATTTTAACTAGATGTCAAAAGTTCATGATTAGTTTTTAAGTTTTAAATGGTGAGTCTTGAAACTTTTCAGGATTGTAAGATTTGCCAGCAGTTATTTAAATATCCTAGTTTGTGTTTATTTTAATTATACAGAAAAAATACAAACCAACAAATATGAGTGTAATAACTATTTTATAGTAAAGGATATCATTGATGAAAGTGAGCAGTGTACTGCTTTCTGTGCAGGAAGAAATAGTGTCACATATACAGATGACATTGAAAAAAAGTATGAAAGTAAAGGAAACATTTCATTATATCTGGAAGGTGCTTTGAGATATTGACCAAAATTATAATAATTGGGTACTAATGAATGATAAAATGTGGATTTTAGTATCATTCACCTTTTAAAAATATTTTATTTACCTAACAACCTTAGAGAACTACAGATAATTAGCCCTGCCAATAATTTAAAGAATACATAAATACACACACTGGCAATGAAACAATTATTTAGCATGGTGGCTTTTTAATTTTTTATAATGGTGCACATCAATTGGTAGACCATTTTTTAAATGATAGCCCCAGTAACTATAATTACTTATTAATACAGTCATACCTGGCTTGACAACACAGATTCCTTCTGAGAACTGTTTTGTTAGGTGATTTTGTCATTGTGCAAACATCATAGAGTATATTTACACATATCTAGATAATAGGTATAGGTCAGTCACTCAGCGTGGTCTTTTGATGCAATCAAGAGATGCAGGAAGCAGGAGATGTATGACACTGTAGTCAGCATAACATCTTGCATTGCATTACAGTTAAGGTTTCTAAATATAAGTAAAATGAGTAGATTCTAAAGTAATGATAAAAACTGTACTGTAGTGAATACATAAATTAGTAATACAGATGTTTACTATTATTGTCAATATTTTGTATTATAAATAATCATATGTGCCATACTTTTATGGAACTAGACACTTAGTAGGTTTCTTTATACCAGAATCACCAAAAACCCATGAGCAATATGTTGCACAATGACATTTGATGGTTATGACATTACTAATACATTTTTAGCTCCATAATAGTCTTATGGAGCCAGACATGGTGGCCATGCCTGTGATCCTAGTACTTGGGAGGCTGAGACAGGAGGATTGCAGGTTGAAGGACAGCTTCAGAAAGTAGTGAAACTCTCATCAACCTAGTAAAAGACTGTTTCAAAAAATAAAAAAGAAAAAAGGGATGGGAGTGTGGCTCAGAGGCAAAATGTCCCTGGGTTTAATCCCCAGTATGACAAAAACCAAAAAATTGTATGGGACTATCATCACATATGGTCAATAAAGTATTGAGCAAAATGTTATTTGGTACATGACCATATATTATAGCTGTGTATTACTAAAATTGTCCTTTCCATATTATAAAACACATAAAAGTTAGAAGTTAATATTTTCTTGATATCCACAAGTTGCATATTTCTTATTTATAGACTACTCCAAAATGTTATGTACAACATTAGATCATGAAAACAGCTTATCATGAGCTACTTCCTAGGCTGAGGTTTCTAAATCACTGATGGGACCTAGATCTCTTTATCACTGTTTTAAAGACACTCAAGGCTATATAAATGACACAGGGTAGTTTCTTTTTTCACAGAGATCCCTCTGTGAAAACTGTCATTCCCCAATAGGTAAGTGAAATTTTTTCAAAAATATTTTATAGCAGTTGAGGTCATGTTAGATAGAAGTGAAGATAACTCTTGCAAGATAAGCATACGAGGAATGGATATTCTGAGGTATGGTGTCATGGAACCTTATAAATTCAGAAAAGAATATCTGGTGTAATAAGTAATAATAATAACAAATGTATTGCAACAGAAAAATGCATGACCATATCTCAAAAATGGTAAAAGGGAAATTAGAATCAAAGTTCTTGCTCCTCAGACTAGTGAGCATTTTTTTCCTC